>CANXYC010281723.1:0-10070 GCA_948193065.1 Aleurites moluccanus | reverse complement strand
TTGGAAGGAAACCCTAACTAGGAAAAGGTAAGATTCAAATGTGTTATTTTGATGGAGTTTTGGTTCAAATGTGTTGTATTTGATGTATTTGTAATGAATTAGTAGCCATTTGATGGAAAGAAATTCATTTGAATGAATTTCATGGTTGGCCGAAACATGTAGTGTTCAAAAGTGATGTGGTGCTTTGGTGTTTAATAGGTTTAAAAGCTTGAATGTTATGCATTTGATGTATATGTATGTTGTTTGAATGATTGGTGTTGAAAAATGAATAAATGGAGTGAATTCTATCTAGGTCGAACCATATTGAGTTTATAGGTTCAATGTGTTAAGTTGAAGCAATTAGGAAGGAAGAGTTTGAATATGGATTAATGATGTATATAATGCAAATGTATAAGTTTAGATATGGAAATGGTGTTTAATATAAGTACTTGGAAGGTAAACTTGAAATTAGGTGTATGTTTGTTATGGAATGTTGAACTAAGTATATATAAGTTCTTAACTTGGCATGATAGTGATGAATATATGAAATGTAAGTTAAATGTGGTGATAGAAATGTGTTTGATGCATAAAGGATTGGAAAAAGTGTTAATTGTGTAATGTGATGTCTCTGCTGTATATTGTGTATGCTTGATGTCTTTTGATGTGAATAATATATTTTGTAATGTTTTCACATCTTACCGGAGTATTATATTTGAAAATAGGTGAACCATTGGGTACTCCAGCTGGGAGTGTCGAGCGGCAGGCCAATTAGGGCTTGTGTGCAGTGCTTTGGGGGTAAAGTGAACATTGTGCATTAAAGGTGAGTCTATATGTATAATCATGCATGATTTGCATTATATATCTTATAAAAAGTCATTTGAAATGATAAACCAGCACTTGATATCCTAAAATACCTACAGTGCATTGTTACCCGAAATAAGTCCACCGAAACGACTTAAATCGACCTAAACTTTGACTGGCTATTAAATGAAACCTAAAAAGACAATTGAACTCCCACTTGGCCTAATCTTCTAGTTTTTCCCTAAGCTTTAAAATGGTACCTCATGGTCCACCTGAATCCATAGATAGCATAATTAAACAGAAACTACTCAAAAATCTCAAAACGGACCCGTAACGGCGAGTGCCAATTGCGGCAGCGCAATTGGTCCCCGCCGGCTATTTTTTTCACTTGACCCAAACTTGTTCTATTATTTATTATTGATGTCTATTGGATTGTTCCACCCCTATATGAGTTATATTTATGCTATATTTATTTTTTTATGGAGACATACCCATATGGTATTATAACAGGGCTACCTCGGTGGTGTAACGGGTAATTCCATCGATCGTGTGCACATTGGTATTCATTGGACCCTTGCTAGGGAGGGGTGACATACTCTCTAGCTGTAAGGAGTGATCTCCCTTACGTATATTGGATTATGCATGATTGTGCTATTATAGTGCGATTGCACTTTTCATTAGACCCAATCCTGTTATATCATATGAGAATTGACTCAAACATTGGATATTCATATGGAAACTTGTTTCACCCCATATTTGCCATCTTTTATTATTTCTACAGGTCATTTGTGAGCGATCATGGTATTATGAACATTTACTGCATTTATATATATATATATTCACTAAGTATTTTTATACTCACCCCCGTAGTTGTTATTATTTTTTAGGGCCGTAGTGAGACTCGAATTCCATTGGCACTTTCTATCCCTGCCTTGGAGTTTTAATACTTGTAATACGTAATACTCGGGTCTTAAAAGTATATGTAAATATTTGTACAGTATTAGAGATTTCATGGTACAGTAACCTAAGGAGTGACATTTATATGTGTGCTTGTATTTGTTTTAGTTTTGCATATAAATTATGTTATGGATGTGTATAATTTGTATATATATATATATATTGAGTTGATATTGGAGGTTGAGTTGATTATTGATGATAAAGTTATAATGGAAGTGTTATTTGCTTTTCTACAGCGGGGTATAGTCCTATATTAGAGGAGTTGCTATCGAAATTTCAGTAGAAATATTAAGTTATATTTGAGTTGATTATATGTATTGCTTGCCATATCATACAGATAATTAGATTTTTCGTGGTACTGGTAGCCTAAGCAACACCCGAACCCTAGGACCATTACGGCTCCCAGGTTGGGTCGCGACAAAGGTAGTATTAGAACTAAAGGTTTAGTACAACCCATAGAGTTTGCATATTAGTAGTAATAGATGTACTATGGAATCTAGGATTTTCTTATATCGTCAAAGTAGCAGTCTTCTTCATTGTTTGAAATTCTGCGTACCTATGATATAAACATTCTTTTACATACTGGATTGTTTTGTTTTGATTTGTAACAGTGTGCTAAGATGTCATAAAGAGCAAATAGGCATGCTAAACCTATTATTGAGGGTGAGTTCCATGGATCTAGTGAGGAAGCAGAGGTTGCTTCCAATGCATCTGTTATATAGAGGAATCATTCTGAACCGCCCTGATCACAGAGATGTATGGAGTCTGATCTAATGGGTGATGCACCTTGGAGACAAGAGATGCAAGAGACGAGATAAGAGATTTTATAGACTATTCTGGCTCATTTGGTAGCACAACCTACAGTAGTACAACAACCACTTCCACCTCCAGTACAGCCAGTGGTACAGCCTGAGATACCACGAGCACCCTAGAGAGAACCAGCAGTATTACAGGGACTCAGGGCATACAGAATGATCCCAGAGGGTGATGTAACTATTGGGGAGTTCGTGAGACTGCGACTACCTACTTTTGCAGGGGAGTATGGTACTGACCCCAGTGATTTTATTGATAGGGTTGATAGGATGGTTCGAATGCTACCTTGTTCTGATGCCAGGACTATAGAGTTGGTGGGATTATTACTGGAGGTAGATGCTGCTACTTGGTTTGGGGAGCATATTGATGATAATATTCACAGTGATGATCCTATGATTTGGGGAGAGTTTAAACAAAGAATGATGGATGAGGTTTTCATAGAGGTTACGAGAGAATAACATTGTGAAATTTGAGCAGTTGCGATAGGGGAATCTATCTATTTTAGAATATGCGAGAGAGTTTAGAAGGTTGAGTAAGTATGCTAGGAACATTGCTCATATAGAAGAAGACTTTATTAGGTGGTTCAAGAGAGGATTACATGCATCTATGCATAACATTCTATTGGCTATGGAATTTACTTCCCTCAGTCGTGCTATTGATAAAGCAACACAGATGGAGGCTAAAAATAAGGAGGAAATATCCAATAGGGAGCAGAGGAAGAAAGGAAGAGGAGGAGAGTATCGTAGACCTAGAGAGGGGACATCCCAGATATTTGCACCTAGACCTTTTCTCAAGCCAGTGCAGTCTTTACCATCTCTCAGTCAGAGATAGGATTTTGGTAGAGGTACTAGTATGAGGCCTCCTATACCTAGTTACTTTTGATGAGGCCTCCTATTCCTAGTTACTTTTGAGGCCCTAGTAGACCAGTTCAGATGATGTCAACAGTGCCCACATGTACTTTTTATGGGAAGAGACATTTAGGGGTATGTCGTATCAGGTCAGAGGCATATCTCAGATGTGGACAGTTTGGGTATTTTTACAGAGATTTCCCTTTGCCCAGAGTTTCACAGCCTTCAGAGGTAGGATCATCCCAACCATCAGTGAAGATGGGTAGAGGGAGTGCAGGCAGAGGTAGACCAGTAGGGCAGAGTCCATCAGCAGGACAGTCAGCAGTTGGTAGGGGCCAGTGACGTGTTTTTGTAGTTACCTGATAGCAGGCCTAGGGATCACATGAGACAGTTGTAGGTATGATTTATATGCATAATATAATGGTTTATGTGTTGTTTGATTAGGGTGCAACCCATTCTTTTATGTCACCTATTTTTGCCATGAAATTGGGGTTGGGTAGAAAACCTTTGCATGTTCCCTTAGAGATAGCCACACCAATTGGAGATAAGATCATTGTAGAGTACAAATATGATATTTGTGATATGAGAATTCGTCTGTGAAATTGATTGAGTTACCTGTATTGGAGTTTGATATTATCCTTGGTATGGACTAGTTGACTATTCATAAGGCTTCAATTGATTGTACAATGAAAAGGATAAAGTTTCGACCCGATGGGCAGGAAAAGTTTATTTTTCAGGGGGAGGCTAACAGACACATATCGGGATTAGTATCTACAGTACAAGCAGGGAAGTTGATGAAAAAGGGACGTATTACTTATTTAGCATCAGTGGTTGACATTACAGGGGTATCTAAAGAAGTAGAGCATATTCCAGTGGTGAAAGAGTTTTCAGATGTATTTCCAGACGATCTTCCAGGATTGCCACTAGAGAGGGAGATTGAGTTTGAGATTGAGGTATATCCTGGTACTGATCCTATATCCATTCCACCATATAGGATGGCACCACCAGAGTTGAAGGAGTTGAAAAAGCAGTTATAGGAATTGTGCAATAAAAGTTTTATTCGGCCAAGTAGTTCAACTTGCGGAGCTCCAATGTTGTTTATGAAAAAGAAGGATGGGTCACTGCGAATGTGTATTGATTATCGACAATTGAACAAGGTGACAATGAAAAATAAGTATCCTTGCCCAGGATTGATGACTTGTTAGATCAGTTACAAGGGGCTTGTTTCTTCTCCAAGATAGATTTGAGGTCAGGGTACCGTCAATTGCAAATTAAAGGCGAGCACATTCCAAAGACAGCTTTCAGAACTCGATATGGGCACTATGAGTTTTTAGTGCTACCATTTGGATTGACAAATGCTCTAGTAGCATTCATGGATATGATGATTCGGGTGTTCAGGCCATTTCTAGATAAATTTATAATTGTCTTCATTGATGATATCTTGGTGTACTCCAGAAGTAGAGATGAACATGAGGAGCATCTCAGAGTTACATTGCAGATATTGCGAAATCATCAGTTGTATGCAAAGTTCTCAAAATGTAAGTTCTGATTGACAAAGGTAGTATTTTTGGGGCATGTTGTTAGCAAAGATGGTATAAAGGTAGATCCACAGAAAGTTGGAGCAGTTGCTAATTAGCCACGTCCTACTACAGTCATTGAGATACGGAGTTTTCTTGGGATGGCAGGGTATTACCATAGGTTTGTTAAAGACTTTTCCAGAATAGCTGCACCAATGACAAAGTTAACTCGAAAACAGGTGAAGTTTCAGCGGAATGAGGAATGTGAAAAGAGTTTCCAGAATCTTAAAACTTATTTAACCACTGCACTAGTATTTACTCTTCCTTTTAAGGCAGGCAATTTTTTTATATATTATGATGCCTCAAGGATTGGTTTGGGTAGTGTTCTGATGCAGGATAGGAAAGTAATTACTTATGCTTCCCGCCAGTTGAAGAAACATGAGGTGAATTACCCCACACATGAATTAGAAATGGCAGCAGTAATCTTTGGTCTGAAAATATGGAGACATTATTTGTATAGGGTGAGATGTGAAATTTACACTGATCATAAGAGTCTACAATACATCTTGTAGCAAAAAGAATTGAATTTGAGGCAAAGGAGATGGGTCGAGTTACTGAAAGATTATGACTGCCAGATTTTGTATCAACTTGGAAAAGCAAATGTGGTAGCAGATGCTCTTAGTAAGAAGTCAATGGGTGTGAACACTCATTTTTACACCCCTCGGACACGTGCCAACTCGAACGACATTCCCCGGAACCAAACCTGCGCTCCGGAAGACTCGAAACGGCCTCAGAACGAAGTTGGAGCAAAGGTACCGCCCTCCAGGCTTGGCATTGTCACCAGAGGGGGGTGGCGCCTCTGGGCGGCAGCCATCGTGCAGCGCGGCTCCCTGCTGCGGCGCCGCCCTCCTTCATACCTTGTGCCACCAAGGCACTATGGCGGCACCGCCACCCCCTTCTGGAGGCAACAACTCTTCTTGTCGGCGGCAGCAACGTTCTGCTCTTGATTTCTTCCGAATCCCACATCGAAAAATGTTGGGATTTGACCTCCGAAGCTCCTATTATAAATAGAGAGCCTCCCCCCACCTTCCAAACAGAAAAAAACACACAATGACACACAGAAACACACTGAGACTCGCAAAAGCAAGGAGGAAAAAGACAAGAAATCATTTTCATCACTAGATTTTGTCTTTTTTCCTCTCCAAGTGATATTTTCTTCTTCTTTAGCTCTTTTTCGATTTAAAAGAGTTGCTATTAGGGGCGTATTGAGCCTCTCAGTTGAATATTTCCTCGAAGCAAGGTCCCTCTACCGATTCGCTTTCTTAACAGCTAAGAAGGTATCCCGACTCATCACCTCGAGGCGTCATTCGATGCAAGGTGGAACTCCGCTCCGGAAGAGCACTCCATCCGCCAGCATCCCTAAAAGCTACGGCAAAGGTACGTTCTCCTAACTCATTTTCTTTATTTTGGTAGAGCATTAAAATAAAGAATCAAAACATGATAAATTGGGCATAAAATCAACCCTCCTTCGCGAGAAGGAAGAACTGCATGAGTTTTGATTCCCATTCGACGGGATACGCAGGCAAGCTATATGAAAGCTTCAAATCCAAAAAATGACAAAACCATCCCTTTTCTCTTAAATATTTGCTTAACTTTATTTGTTGTATATTATCTGGGGAATGTATGATCAACCTAGAACACATATGGGCTAAAGTTGATATCCCCTATTTTTAAGGTATTTAAGATATAATAATTCACTTTTATTGCTTTCTTTTAATTACTTTAGTTGATTATATTGTTCATCCATTTAATTACTTGTTCATGCATCCTATATGTCATTTCTTTAATTATTCATGAAAAATCACTTTAAATCAAAGTTAAAATTGAAAGCCAAGTTCAACCGAAAACCTAGTCCCCAAATCCTCTTTGGTTTCAAGGACTAGTGCACTTTTTCCTTTGGGATAAAATTGGAGTCAAAATGGGTTTTTACCTTAAATTTTCCCTACAAAAATAACTTAAGGTGGCGACTTCAAAACATCAAAATTATTTTCAAATAAAAGGCGCTAAGCTCGTCTCCTCCGTGAGAAATTGCCCCTATATGAGTACTCCGATGCCCCAATGCCTCTTTTCCTCCTTCGAGGAGCGGGCGGGCCCGGACGGAGCGGTGCTCGGGCGAGGCCTCACAGCCATACATACATATACATAATCTAACACTGTCATTATACAACTCATGGAGTTACTAAAATATATACATACAAAATATAGTGTTTTAAATAATTACAATGCTATAAGACACTGCAGAATTCTTCGAAAAGCAACAGTCGGGAATCTGCCTACTACTTTGCACCTGGAAAGGGGAAACAATGAAAAGGTGAGTATAAAAGATACTCAGTGAATCTAATATGCATCGATCAAAACAAACACTGGTATAATCAATAAATAATAGGCAAATGAAAAAATAATATCAATCTGCTCAACAATATCAGAAATCAAATTACAGTAGATGACTGTAAAATCAATAATCAAATCAATGAAGAATAGATCACATGGATAAGACAGATGTAGGGCCATGAAACGCATATCACATGTATCCATCATGTATTAATAAACATAAGACTGTTCAGGTCCTATGGATAGAATTGTTAATTCTTTTCAGCTAGGGTATCATTATACAATGTGCACATTGCTGACGGTATATACCCACTGCCCTGTCAGAGAGGCTGCTCTGTCAAATCTCATTGGAGTCAATAAAATCATGAAATAATTTAATAGATATCAATATATAATAACAATCTGATTAAGTAGCAGTAACTCGTGAATTTAATCAAACGAGACTGCGTTTAAGCAATGGATAAGCAATATAAGAAGCAATTAACAATGGTATTATAATTAGCAATTAATATTGAAAGGAATCAAAAGTTGAACAAATCAAGTCAAGGTGTTAGCTCAATTGGCATGCCAATGTCGCTAGCGATAATGGCTTTCAAATGGTAGGCCTACGGATGAAAACAATGGTAAACCTATAGAATTTAAACTAGACATTTCATCGAACACTTGGTATGCAATAATGAATAGACAAATTGACTAAGTTATGGTGCAACATTGACATTGTCCATATATTCAACAAACAACTCACAATGTAGGTAATACAACAAGCCAAAGTTATCCAACAATAAATAACAATTAAAGGATCAAATAGGCTTATGAACCATGAAGAAAAACAAAGCAAAATCCATGGGTGAATAGTATCACTATGGTTCGGCCAAAATGAGGCTTTCAAGGTAGGTTTTCAATCAATATTTCAATGCTATAAACATGTTAAATGATGCATATTAAACTCACCTAGCACTCCAAATGAGCTAGCAAAATATATTTGCCACCAATTCCTTCAAAGTAGGCAAAAATTATAACTTTCTAAATCTTGATTTTCTACATCAAACCAATTATAAATAATTCATCCATTAGTCTCCAATTAACATATTCTAAGCTTAATTAACATTAACTAATACTAAATCAAAGATTTAATTCAAAAAACTTTGACTTAGGTTTAGGAATTTGGGAAAAATCTATCAAATGTATCAATTGATGCAATTAATTACAAAACTCATATAATTCATCATCTAATACATCTAAATCAAACATAAAAATAAACAAATCACTTCCTTTCCTTGATGTGAAGATCCACCCGAAATCTCTATTTAATTATTCCTTGATTTCCTTTGTGATTCAATGTGAGAAATTATTGGCAAATGGAAAAAAAACAAAGTTGGATTTAAGTTTTCTTTAAGTTTTTACTTGAAAATTGCATGAAAAATAGTGCGAGAAAGGCTTTGAAATTTTCGGCTAACATGAAGAAGAAGGAGAATAATGGCCAAAAATTTTCTAAGGCATGCTTATATACTAAGTTAGAATGGCAAATTACATTTGGATCCTTAAACTATCCATTAATCATACTTTGACCCCATCTTTTTCTGTAATTTATTCTGACAATTCTGTTGAGAATTATATTTCAACGTGGGAACTAAAATGACTTATTTTTATCTGTACTTTATTATAAAAATACTTTCAGAGCCATTCTGAAACTCAGACAATTGATTTCCCACTATACTCCTAAAGTTCAACTTATTTACGATTTTGTCATTACTTAAATTTTCAGTATTCCTAAATATTTTTCACCTCTTTCTTTTCACTATAATTACACATATAATTATATGATTATTTATCCTCTGGTCTAAATAAAAAATTATTCTGTCAATCGGACAGCTATTTCCCCGAACAGTATAATTAACATCAATATTTTTCGGGACAGTTTCTCAAATGCATTCTAATAGTGTTTCAAAAATTATTCTTAGTTATTTCGATGTTCTTATATCTATAACTGATTATAATATTATTCAATTATAGTTACATTTTCTAGAGTATTACATTAATATTACTCTTTAAGATATAATATCAATATAAAATAACCAATTCACTAATCAAAAATCAGTCAAAACAAAATTTTATTATATAATATTATTTCAAATTTGCATTTCTATTATATATATATATTAAATTTTGTGATAAGATATAAATATGATATTTATATTTATTTTAGATAACACATTGTCCCTTTTTCTTTTTGAAAATTTAAATAAATTTTTAATGTTATCAAAACTTTAAAACACGCTATCTCTTTATGCTAGGGTCTGTTAGCAAATTATAATTTACTTTCTAAATTTTGATCTAATTTAAAAAATAATTTTTAAATTAATTATGTAAAAAATAAATAAATAAAATAATTAAATAAAAAATAATTATGTTATTTAATTAAAATGAAAATAAAAATTACTCTTAATTAAAATTACTTTTATTTAATTAAAATAACTACTTTTTATTTAATTATTTACTTTTCTAATATTAAAATAAATAAAATTACTATTTATTTAATTAAAATAATTAATTTATATTTAATTTATTTTCTTTTTTTTATATATTTAAAAATTATTTTTGTATATTTAATTTATAATTATTTTTGTATATTTAATTAAAAATAAAATAATTAAAAATAAATAATTTTTTCTTATATATATATATATATATATATATATATATATATATATATATATATATATATATATATAAAAGTAAATTATATATATATATGGAATTTTGA
>CANXYC010281694.1:0-23253 GCA_948193065.1 Aleurites moluccanus | reverse complement strand
TGTATGTTTCCTTGGTCATATGGTGAGTAAAGAAGGACTTAAAGTGGATTCAAAGAAAATGGATGCAATCCTTAATTGGCCTAAATCCATAAACATATCAGAAGTTAGAAGTTTCTTGGGTTTGGCAGGGTATTATAGGAGATTTGTGCAAGATTTCTCCAGGATTGCAACACCTTTGACTAAGCTTACTCAGAAGTAGGTGAAATTTCAATGGACAGAAGCTTGTGAAGGGAGCTTCCATAAGTTGAAGACTTGTCTCACCACAGCACCTGTCTTAGTTTTGCCGACCGGTGAAGGAATATTTGTGGTATATTGTGATGCATCGAGAGTGGGGCTTGGATGTGTGCTGATGCAGCATGGTAAGGTGATAGCTTATGCTTCGAGGTAGTTGAGGAAGCATGAGGTGAATTACCCTACGCATGATTTGGAGATGGTCGCAGTAGTATTTGCATTAAAGATCTGGAGACAATACCTGTATGGTGAGAAGTGTGAAATCTTCACAGATCATAAGAGTTTGAAATATATATTTCAACAGAAAGATCTTAACTTTAGGCAGAGAAGGTGGGTTGAATTGCTTAAGGATTATGACTGTGAAATTTTGTATTATCCAGGGAAAGCTAATGTGTTAGCGGATGCATTGAGTAGGAAAGTCCTTGGGGAGTTTATCCCATATACAAGTGAGTAGAAGACCTTTAGTGAGGGAAGTGCAGAGATTGTATGATATGGGAATTAGTTGGGAATTATCAGATTCAGGAGTGCTTTTGGAAAATTTCCAAGTCAAGCCGCTTCTCATTGATCCAATTAGAGAAGCTCAAGTCAAAGACCCTCAGTTGGGAAAGATAAAGAATGATGTTGGATTAGAAAAAGCTCCAGGATTTGCAATGACTGATGGCATATTGAGACATGGTTGCAGGATTTGTGTTCCAACAGTTGATGGTTTGAGGGATATGATTCTTAAAGAAGCACATCATGCCAAGTATAATGTGCATCCAGGTGCAATGAAGATGTACCATGACATTAAGAATTCATATTGGTGAAGTGGAATGAAAAGAGATGTTGTAGAATATGTAGCCAAATGTCTAACTTGTCAGCAAGTCAAGTTCGAGCATCAGAAACCCTCGGGGCTACTCCAAGAGTTACCATTGCCAGAATGGAAATGGGAGAGGGTGACTATAGATTTTGTGGTTGGATTGCCAAGGACTTCAAGGGGCTATGACTCGATATGGGTCATTGTGGATAGATTAACCAAGTCAGCTCATTTCTTGCCATTCAAGATGACTTATGCAGCTTCTCAGTATGCCCAGATTTATATTGATGAGATTGTCAAACTATATGGAGTTATAGTTTCGATTATCTCCGATAGAGGTACTCCTTTCACCTCGAGGTTTTGGCAAAAATTGTAATGTCTGGGTACACTGCTTAATTTTAGCACAGCTTTCCATCCGCAAACAGATGGACAATCATAGAGGACCATCCAAACTCTAGAAGACATGCTGAGGATGTGCATTCTAGACTTTGGAGGAAATTGGGATGCTCACTTGATATTAATAGAGTTTGCCTACAACAACAACTATCATTCCACGATTCAGATGTCTCCTTATGAAGCTTTGTATGGCAGGAAATGCAGATCTCCCTTGTGTTGGGATGAGATTGGGGAAAAGTATATCGAAGGATCGAAGTTGATACGATATATGTCAGAAAAGGTTCCACTGATCCGAGAAAAATTAAAGACAGCTTTCAGTCATCAAAAGAGCTATGTTGACCCAAAGAGGAAAGATCTTTAGTTTTCCATTGGAGATCTTGTATTTCTAAAGATCTCTCTAATGAAAGGAGTTCTATGGTTTGGCAAGAGAGGCAAGCTGCCTCCTTAATTTATTGGACCCTTTGAGATTCTGAGCAAGGTTGGAGAAGTTTCATATAAGTTGGCTTTGCCACCTAGCATGGAAAAGGTGCATTCGGTATTTCATGTATCGATGCTTCGGAAGTATGTGGCCGACCCTTCTCATGTGCTACAAGTGCCGGAAGTGGACCTCCAACCAGATTTAGCATATGAAGAAATCCCAGTTGCAATTGTGGATTGAATGGTTAAAAAGCTAAGGAACAAGGAAATATCAATGGTTAAGGTTCTATGGAGAAATCAAGCTATGGAAAAGTGCACATGGGAAAGTGAGCGAAGCATGCAAGATAAATATCCTTATCTATTTCAGGCTTAAGGCAGGTTATTATAAATTTGAGGACGGATTTATTTAAGGGTGGAAGAATGTAATATCTGCAATTTTTATTATTTTAATTAGTTGTATGTTTGAAGAATTTAGTTAATCAAAAATATGATTGTTTGAGAAATCCAGAAATTTCTGGTTGCAGGATTTTTTTGTGAAGTTGATTTCATGATCTTAAAGAAATAATTTGGTAAAGTGTAAAACATAAAAGTTGTGAATCTATGTCTCATCTTCAATTTTGTTCAATGGTTTGATAAAATTCTGTGTGTGTAAGGAGTTATGCCTCCTTGAGCAGGACTTGTCTGGTTTAGTATTTCTGTAGGAAATCTGTGTACGTTTGAACTTTCTGGGAATGACTTAGGCTGTTTGAGCCAAAGGTGTAAACATGAGAAATGTTCTTTTGTGTATTGTGTTGTTTTTGGCTATAAAATTTCAGGAGATTTGGGTAAGTATAGCTCAGTAGAGAGTGGAATTTCTCAGGTCCGTTCGGATGGATTTTGGACAGTAAGTCAGGGTAAAATTTAGAGAGTCACCATGATATGTGTAGTTAACTTTGTGATTTGAATTTTAGATATGTTGAGCCCCTGCATGTCTATTTTAAGTGAGAAAAAGAATCAGGAAGTTTGGATGTTTGTAGCTCATTTGCGAGTTGGTTAAGTATAAGTTGTCGAGAAAAGGTTTCAGCTCAGCAGAGATTGGTGTGAGCGAGCCGGCAAATGCAAGGTGGCATTTGTGAGCCGGCAATGCGAGCTAGCGAAGTGGCGAGGTGATTTTGCCGAAGTGGAGTTAGGCAAAGAGAAATTTGGCGAAGAGGCATTATGTGAAGAGGCATATGCGAGGTGGCATTATGGGAAGAGGCATTATGGGAAGAGGCATATGCGAGGTGGCATTATGCGAAGAGACATATGCGATGTGGCATTATGCGAAGAGGAATTATGCGAAGAGTCATTGTCGAGGTGGTATTATGCAAAGAGGCATTGCCGAGGTGGCATTATGCTAAGAGGGAGATAGGCGAGCAGAGTTTGGCGAAGAGGAAATAGGCAAAGTGAGTTGGCGAAGAAGCATTGTCGAGGTGGCATATGCGAGGAGGAGTTCGTGAGGAGAGTTTGGCGAGGTGGCATATGCGAATTGGATATGCGAAGTGGGATTCGCGAAGTGGCTTATGCAAAGTGGCATTGCCGGAGCATATTGGCGAAGTGGGAATTGCGAGCTGGGAACCGCGAGCTGGGTTATGTGAGGTAGCATTGCCGAGGCAGGTTGGCGAGGTGAGCTGGCGAGCGGGATTTTGAGTAGTAGCCTATTTAACCCAGTGTCAGTAGCGATGCAGTAGCCTATTTAACCCAGTGTCAGTAGCGATTTTTCTCCACGATTTTCTTTCTTCTTTTCTTCGTTCTTCTTCAGTTCTTCATAGATTTATTCCATTTCTTTTGTAATGCATTAATACTCAAAGTTAATGCATTAAATCCTTACATTATCATATTTTAAGGCATAAATCAGCGGATTCAAGTAGATTTTCTCAGGAAATCAATTTTTGAAGAAATAAGATAAAATTTCTTCAAATGTCATTTTCTTGTTAGATTAATAAAGTCTGGTAGTTAGAATAGTTAATTATGGGTATATAGAATTTATTACAAGCATTTTGAAGCTATCAATGGTAATTAATGTTGGAAAAATCAGAATTGATGGACTATTATGAATCGTAGCGTGAACAGTAAATTCGAATTAAATGCAGATTTTTCTTTAAGAGATGAATTAAATTGATGTTGGGAAATAAAAATAGAAACTATAAGATGGTTAAATGTTAAGAAATCATAGTGAGTATTATTGATTTAGGAAAACTCTAATTTTGAATATTTGGGAAAATTTCTTAGGAGGAGAAAATCAAGAAAATTGAGGAGATTGTGGTTGAGTAATTTGTTAAAGGAAATTCAAGGAGAAATTATGTAGAGGTAAGTATGAACATTGCATTTGTTTATTACTTCTTTGAGATGATATGACCAAGTATTCTTAATGTTAACCCATATGATTCTTGTATACTTGATATTATATTATCAGACTATTAATTGAAAATTTTATGATATCCTAAAACCGAAATTTACCATTTGTTCATGAGACTGCCATGTATTTATATATATAATGTAAGTGACTTGGTCAATCTTCTTGTATCAAGTTCATATGATTCTTACTTGTTAAACTTGATAGAAATTATGATATATGTTGATGGTCTTATGACCAATATGTTTCTTGTGAGATTGAAGCCATATGACCCTATTGATAGAATGCTCTTCCCAATGAGACTAAATTCATTGGTCTACTGTGTACTTTGGGAACCTAGCTGATAAGGTTTTTATCAGTGTTCCACCTAGAGGGGACCATGAGCTCTAGGCATATGCTTGGCCAAGCATGCGTTTGCGATAAGGTAGCAAGGACTACCGATGCGCTTTGTTGTGATAGGTAGCATGGCTACTGATGCACTCTGTATTTCTACCATATTACTTGATAGTGCTATTCGATTGTGAGCACTTCTGTTCTTGTAAGCCAAACCACATGATGATTCCTAACCATGTTCTTGGAATTGATATTTCCTTTGGATTAACATATATGTATATATATTTCTTTCATACTGCATGTTCATATCTTACTGAGTTGAAGGCTCACTCCTCTTCTGTGGATTTCAGGTGATAGTATAGCTCGTGAGGGAGCTAGTAGAGAAGCTTCTTGATTTATTCTTCCAAGAAGACTCCATCGTAATCATTTTGGAATCTATATTTATGTGTATTCATTGTATGGTATTGTATATTGGGAGTATACTCTAGAGCTCCGTAGTTAGATATTAAAGAGGATACTATTTTGATGTATCATCTGTTATTTTTGGGTTGCCCTTGTTCCTTAGTGATGTGGGATGCATCTTTTGATCAGTAAGGAACAAGAAAAAATTATGAAATGATAAAAACATAAAGATATGAATTATGACTTCATGAATCTTGAAGTGAATGTTTGAATGATAAATATGTGTAAGGTAAATATGAATTGTGTATGAGATCCAGGATATGGGAGTTCTACGGGTTTATGGTGGTCTTAAGCCTACCCTTGCCCTAGGACAGTCGCACAACTGGAGTTGAGTTGTGACATCATTTGAATGGTAGCTTTTGGGTAAAGGATTAGTAGGTTCCTTTGGTTCTAAAGGTATCACCAAATTGGATTCAAATGCCTTCTTGTAAACCATACTTAAGGGCATGCCCAAGTTAGTGAATTTTTTCTTTTCCATTTTCAGGGGTGGTTGGTTGAAAATGGTAGTTACCTCCTTATTCTTCTATTTGATAGAGATAATAGCACTGGAAATAGAGATGTTATTCTTCTTATACATTTTCTTCATTGTATGGCCTTGTTCGAGCACAGTGGTATTCCGCTTCAAGGAGCTTTCAATGGATACATGTGTGAGGGTTTCCCTACCTTGAAAAGGATTCAAGAGCAAGGAAAGGTCGATGTATGTGCTTGGTGGTATGGATTTTTAGGAGTATTTCCATTACTGGCAAGGTCAACAATAGGGGTCTCGGTTTGTTGTAGCATTGATTGGAGTGGTAGTGTTGGTTGGCTAAACACTAATGAAAGATAAGGTGTTAGCTTGATTGACAGAGGAAGAAGGCTTGGTGTTGGTCAGGTTAACACTAGGGGAAGTACCAAATGAAGGCATGAAGTTGGTCGAGTTAACTTGAGGTGTGGTTGAAGAGCTTAGATCAGCTGGTTTTGACTTGTTCTTATTCATGGATTTATTCATTTCATTCATTTGAGAATTCAAAACTTTTGTCATATAGGCTAATGCATTGTAAAAGCAGGTATATTGAGCGGTTAAGGCTTTATTAAAATTAGCTTATTGAGCGGCTAACCCTTTATCGAAGCTAGTCTATTGAGCAGTCAAGGCTTTGTTAAAATAAATAAGTTGTGCACTAAGAGCAGTAATGAGGATGGCTTGAAAATTCTCCTCTTGTGAGAAGTGTTGTTATGGCATCCATGTCAATTGGGTTAGCTATTGGTAACTTGTAAGCAAAACCAAGAAAATGGACAGTATATGGAAAAGAAAACCTAACTTTGTTCTAGGTTTTAGGGAGCCTAACTCTATTTTAGGTTGGTTATAGGAAAAGAGAACCTAACTCGGTCCTAGGTTTTAGGGAGCTTAACTTTGTTCTAGGCTAGTTGTAGGAAAGGGAACCTAACTCTATTCTAGGTTTTAAGGTATAGAGAGATGACGAAGTTATGGACTATTATGAAAATCTTAAGGGAAAAAGATTCCCTAAAGTATTTTGGGCCAAAAGTAATTTGGGCTTCGAGTTATATTTTAAAGCTCAAAAGTTTTAGGCTAAAATGATTTTGGATGCCAAATGATTTTGGGCTTTGGGAGAGATAGCAGTGCCAAATGGTTTAGGCTTGAAAAGGTTATAGGGCTAAATGGTTTGGGTTAAAGAGATTATGGTGCCAAATGGTTTGGGTTTGAAGAGGTAATGGTGTTAAATAGTTTTGGACTTGATAGGTTATGATGATGAAAGGATGTTTCAGTTGATGGGCCTTGGGTTAATTTAAATAAAAAGTTAAAGGTTTGAGTTTTGTACCATCTCTGATTTAGCTTTAGAGATATAGTAGGGCCAATCAGTTTTGGGCTTCAAAAGGATTTTTTTTTCAGGGCCATATTTGTTTGGGCTTTAGGGTGAAGGCCATCTCTATTTAGGCTTTGGATGAAGGCCATCTATGTTTCGGGCTTATAGTTCAAGTTTATCTCTGTTTAGGGCTTATGGTTCAGGTTCATTTCTGTTTTGGGCTTGTTATTTAGGACTAAAGGTTTTTAAGTCCTAGGGTAAGGGGTAAAAATGTTTAGGACTTACAGTTTCTAAGTACTAAGGTAATGGTTGAAAAGTCCCACATGATTTAAACAAATGTCTAAGGTTTAGGCTCACTCTCATTTGGTTCAAGGTACAACCTATACTTATTAGGATGGAATGTATGTTTTATGCATTATGAATGTATAGTTTGTATGGATAAAAAGTGGTTCATAATTATGCAATCATACCAAGGCTTTATTTATTAGGGTACATACAACCTAAGGTCCAGGTGCTAAGTCTATTACATAAAAGGGTAAAGGTGGCTTTGATAGGGTACCCGTCACACTAAGACAATGATATACCTAACCACATGTGAGTCAAGGAGCCTCATATGGGTCCAATAGTACAAACTTCCCATTACACCATTGAAAGGATCAAAGGATTCATCATAGGGTGGATGCTTTTGCTATCGGCAAGTAGAGCCAATAAGGGTTACTCACTCAATGCTACAATCATTATCATTTTTTTTTTCCTAAAAACCAAGTTTGAAGCAAAAAGCCTATACAAGTGATGCATGAAAAAGTTAAACTTATATTAAAAAGCCAACATTTAGGATAAACTAACTAGTAGTCCTCTTATTACTTCTTTGAAATAGAAGGTGGTCCCCAGTGGAGTCGTCAACTATGAGGCCTCGTCTGAGTACCGATCTTGTCCACCAGGAATCAGAATGCTTAATTGGGTTCGGTCTCACGATTGATGCAGCTATCACTTTTATTTTTTTTAGAAATTATCTCTTTAATTATTTTGAAAATGATTTTTGAGAGCCACCACCTTAATTTATTTTTTAATTGGGAAGATATGAGACAAAAACCCATAATTTGACTGTATTTTATTTATCCAAAGGAAAATACACTAGTATTTCAAAATCAAACAGGATTCAGGGACTAAGTTTTCAGTTTATTCTTTAAATTTTTTTTTTATCTAATTAATATAAGAATAACTTTATTGAAAAATAATTTCATGAACAAATATAGAATGGAATGATAAGAATAAATGGATAGTTTATTATTAAATAAAATACATACAACCATACATGAAAAGAAAGTGCATAAAATCAAAGTAATGAAAAAGAATAATTACAATAAAAACTAAGGATAAGGGATATTTTCTCTAACCCTTATGGGATTCTAGAAAAGTCACATATTCTCCAAAGTAAGAAAGTGATACGAGGAAGAAGTTGTTCATTTTAATTTGGATTTGCCACTTAGACTAAGTGTACCTACATATCACTTTGAATGGTAATCAAAACCCACGCAGTTCTTCCTTTTTGCAAATGAGTTGATTTAATTTTAAGTCTGATTTATCATGATTTGTATTTTACTTTTTATTATAGAAGAAGATAAGAAAAACTATAATTAAAAAAGAAGAGTTAGGTGTTCTACCTTGTATTCTTCTTGAAGTCAAAGGAGGATGGAAAATTTTATCTGATCGAAGTTCCATTTCCAAAATACAAAGTTATTTAATTAATTCCAAATTAAGTCCCAAAATTAGATTTCAAATTAATTCAAAGAGAACCAATTTGATCTCCTCACATAGTAAATTATAAATCAATAAAAATAAATAAATAAAAGTAATTTAAAGAACTAATTTGAAGTTCAACGGGACTAAATTAGGCAAACTAAACCAAAGAAAAATTAGCCCTAGGAATCATGTGGGGAGAAAATTAGGGAGAAGATTAGAAGGTTGAGAGAATAGTCGTCAACTAACAACCATGAGTGAGTAAAATGAAGGAATGGAGCATGTTTATATAGTCCAAGGAAGGGTGGAAAGAGTTCTAATATTTCCATGCGAGATTAGGACTCAAAAAAGAGATAGTGCACGCACTCTTGTAAATGTCTCTTGTGGTTCCATAGACTGGCCTGCAGTTGCTGTAGGGGCTTCCATGGCTCTACGATTTTGCAAAGCCTCTCTACAATTTCCATATGTGCTTTTAGCCGATCCAGCCCGTTTCAACTTTTTTTTGTTTTCATGTATCAAAGAGGTGCTAAAATACGTGTTCATGAGTGTGGATAATAGTACCAAGACCATCCGGTGACAAGAATCAAATGGTAATCTATAACAAGTTAAATGAATCTAAAATTTTGATAATAAATAATGCAAGATTAGTTGGTCAAGGTACTCTCAAGAGGAAGGTATTGATTTTGATGAAACTTATACTCCCATAGCTAGATTATAAGCAATTAGAATGTTACTTGCTTATACATGCAACGAAAATTTTAAAATTTTCAAACAGTTGGAAAAAGTAAATTTTTGAATGAATTTATTCATGAAGAGGTGTATGTTGAACAACCTTTGGGTTTTAAAAATAAAAAATTTCCAAACCATAAGTATAAACTTTCAAAAGCTCTATATAATTTTAAACAATCTCCAAGAGATTGGTATAAAAGGTTGAGTAACTTTCTTCTTGAAATGATTTTTCAAAGGGAACACAGCTCTTTTTATAAAGGATGTTAAGAAAAAAATTTAATTATTCAAATCTATGTAGATGATATCATATTCGGTACTACTGATGAATTACTTTGTATGAATTTTTCTAAGTTTATGCAAGGTGAATTTGAAATAAGTATGATAGGAGAGCTAAACTTCCTTTTTAGGACTCCAATCAAGCAACTTGAGCATGGTAAATCAGTTGATCAACCAATCGTAGTACACAAAGAAACTACTCTAAAGATTTGAAATGGACAACATAAAGCCTCAACCTACTTCTATAAGCACTTCATTTAAATTAGAGGCTGATGAAAAAGGTAAATCTGTTGATTCCATATTTACATAAGCATGATAGAATTTTTACTTTACTTAACTGCATCTAGACCCAATATATTATTTAGTGTTTACATGATTGCACATTTTCTATTAAATCAAAAAAAATCTCATATCATCGGAGTGAAAAGAATACTAAGATACCTTGTGGATATACCAAACTTAGGTTTGTGGTTTCCTAAAAGATCTTCCTTTAGTTTATTTGGCTACTATGATGCCGATTATGGATGATACATGATTGATAGAAAAAGCTAGTGGTATATGTCAATTGTTAGTTTCATGTTTTTTAAAGAAACAAAATTCAATTGCATTATCAACTATGGAAGCAGAGTACGTAGCAATCACTAGTTGTTGTACATAACTTCTTTGGATGAGAAATCAACTTGAAGATTTTGGACATTCATTTCATGGTGCTCCTATAAAACAGAATCATACAAGTGCCATAAATCTTTCTAAAAATTCCATTCAACACTCACGCACCAAATGTAGATATATTTTCATAGAGATCATATGAGCAAAGGTGACATTGCACTTGAATATGTTGATATTAAGCTTCAATTAGTGGATATATCTATAAAACCTTTGGATAAGGAGGCTTATTTCTTCATTTGTAGAGAATTGTGTATGATCAACACATCTTAGGTATGATTGTCATATTACTTACTGATATACATGACGTTTTAGTGCTATCATTGCTTATCTCATGTATTTTGATGAAAATTGAGAACAAAATGACAAATTCTTATGAATTATGATCATTTTAAGCTCAATCAACATTAATTATTACCGAACTTACACATTCATGAGCATATGCTGAAAATTGATAAAACTAAACAAGCTATTCCTTGTAACCCTATATTATTTCTTCATCATGTTTGTTACCCTTACATTAGCCTTCGCTATGCTTCATATTTTAAATTTCAAAATTTGGACTAGGAGCAACTTAACGCTCATTATAGTAATGCTTGCTACACTCCACTTACATTCATTCTTATTATTGTAACATTCATTAAGCTTTAAACAGTAACAAAAGTAACATTCATTATATATGGAGTAATTCTAGTTATGCATAGGGATTATAAATAATTGGTCGTTTCCATATAAAATGCTAACACCCATCACATTCAAAATTTTTAAATCCCCTCAACTGTCCACTCCGATTAATATTACCAAACACTAATAAATATCTCAAAACTCTCTCCAAAGCTTATCTCATCCCACCCATATCATAGAAATCATGCCTAGGACCAAATTTTTCTCGAGAAGGGGAAAAGAGGTCAGCATTGCTAGAGATGATAAAGCATCCCCTCTAGAAATAAGGATTGAAAAATCTTTAACTAGGGATTTTGGGTGGAAATTTGCTACTTCTCAGCTTCAAGAACGATTTGAGATGTTCAAGAGAAAAAGGTTAGTTTATGGTCGCCTTCTCTTTCTTTCCTCCATACTAAAGTTGGGTTCAACTAAAGGAATTGAATTTATAAGCAAGATGTTCTTTAAAGACATGGGATTTGTTGTTCTCTCTAGAAGTTTATACTTGAATTTAGTGTATGAATTCTTTACAACTCTAGAAATAGATGTAAATGGAGTTATCAATTTTTATTGAAAGGGACGGTCCAAAAATAGACCAAGGCAGAATTAAGGGATGTATTCAAATTGCCCAATGAAGGACCTAGTGAAGCACCTAAGAAATGGGATGCAAGCAAAATATGGTGGAGATTAACATGTGAAAGAAAATATAATTCCAAGTTTTGCAAAGCCATAATTTCATAATGTTCACCTATGAATCTTCCATCGTTTCTTGACATATTCCATTTTTTCTAAGGGAAATAGTAATGAAAATGTCAGCAAACAAGAATTGTTTGCATTAGGAAGAATTGTTGATAAAGAATCCTTTGCAGTTGCAAGCATATTGCTACAGCTTTCAGAGAAAACTCCTAAAAAACTAAAGGAAAATTGGTTATAGGAATACACGTTACTATAATAACGCAACTATATAACTCCCTCTGATGATCAATTTAAGATAAATACATCTCAAAAGGATATGCTTGGGATGAACACCCTGAAAGAGATGGAGATCGTTGTCAAAGATAAGGGCAAATAGCAAAGAACCACTTCGAGTGACTTTAAAAAGGTTCCTATGACTGACTGTTCTTATAATGAAGATAGTAGCAACATTGAAGTTGATTCTGAACAAGAGCAAATTGGTAAAGATACCACTTAAGCTCCAAGAAAGAGAAGAAGATAAGTAGAAGGTCCAAGCACTCAGCCTAGCTTTCTACAGACTGTCTCTTTAGACTTTACACAGGTTTTCATGGAAGAAATGAAAAAGTTAAATTATAAAGTTGACTCCTTGGAAGAAAAGGTAAATCATAAGCTGGACATGCACTCTAAGAGAATGGATGACTTAGAAAGCAATAAAAAACGCATTTTGGAGTTAACATTAGGACTCAAAAGGGATATATCCTTAGGAGCATCATCTGCATACACTTTTGCTAACTCTCCTAGCCTACCCAAGAACCCCTCCGAAGACCAACCTACTTAGTTCTTTCAATTTTCATCTTTTACATATATTCTTGTTGAATTTTCTTGCTATATTCTTTCCTTTTTCATTTTGATAAAAATTGGGAGAAGGCAGAGTATGAATAAAGTAAGGAGGAGTATTATATTAAGGGGAGTTCTTGCAAAGTTTTTAGAAAATTATTTCAAATTTGAGTTGCTATATTTTAGAACTTTGGTTGATTAAAAATTTATGCCTTGGAGTTCTTAATGTTCTTTTAATGTATAAACTTTGTTATATCAAAAGGGGGAGATTGTTATCCCCAGGTTTATTTTGATGATGTTTTATTATCCCTTGCTTATTTTGATGATGTTCAAGCTTACATATTAAAATATTGGTCATGTAACTCTAAAATATTTTGTCAAGGTTTTCCTTTCTTCTATAGGGTAACGCACATTCTCTATGGCAACACTCATTACGTTAGTTAGAAATTGAAACTCAATGACTATCTTGTCAAAATTAGAAGGTTTTTTAAGAATATTGAAGGAACACTCGTTACTAAAGAATAACAAACATTACTAATAAAAGAAATTGAAGCATTATTTATACAAAGAACTTTTTCACCAACGTTCTTCATTCTTCATCAGTGTTACACAAGTGGAATGCTCATTACTTCAAAAGAAATATACATTACTAAAAATAGAAAATCATACATTAAGCTTTTTCACTAATGTTCCTCAGAATTCACTAGCATTACAAGCCACGAATGTGCATTACTCATTTGGTAATGCACGTTTTATCAAATTCTGACAAAATCTGGAAAGATTTTTTACCATTGCACAAGCTCCCATGTGCCATTTTTTATCATTACTGCATCAGAACAACAATATTTATTATATCTAAGGTGTAACCTATAAAAGAATGAAAATTTTAAGATAGAAGTAATGGATGAATAGTATATATAAGTGAAAAATCACTCTTTGATCCAAGAAATCCTTCATACTCTATTTTGAGTATTTTATTCTTAACTGATATTTCTTTATGCTATTTCTTTCTAAGCTATTGAGTTGTTAATTAATCATTCAAATAACTTTGTTTAAGTCTTGGGAAGACTTGTAATTCCTCTTACCATTGTTTTGATTGAGAGTTGGGCGAGATCCCGTAAAATCTATTATAAAAATTGGATGGTTGACCCATTGATAATGGAACCTCAAGATTGGTTGAGTCTTGAGAGAAGTTTAAGTATGAGAGATGATTGAGTTTCAAACCACTATAAACTGCTAAGCACTCTCTATTTCTTCTCTCTTTATTTAAAAATTTTGTATTTTGTTTATAGAATATTGCATCCTGGTTGAAAATTGCAATGAATTTTTTAATCTTCTATTCATCTTCCTCTGGGAGATATTGTCATATCAACAGCAATATTTTTTCTCTAATTCTTTCACCTCTATATTATCCAATCCTATCAAATCAATTCTCAATTTTTTTTTAACCTAACTCTAAACAACTGAGCGCCAATTTTCTGCTTAAACAATCAAATCCTCAGCTTTTTTTTCATTCTTAGATTATTTTTAGGAGAGAGATGGAAAGGTTTTTGAGAGAGAAGATGCTTTAGGAGAGTGAGAAAGTGAACGATAGAGTTAAGTGACGATAACAAATTTTCTCTCTCCCTCTTAATACGTGTCAAGCATGCATTAGAGAGAATCTCATGACATTATAAGCATATGGGTTTCACATATGAGTCAAATTATTTTTCTAACATGGTACGCTTACATAACAATGCTTACTTATGTGTTCAATATGTAGCATATTTTGTCATCATTCATTATATATGTTGCATGGCTCGTCATTTTTTAAATATTAATTTTGGTTTGTGTTAAGTGATTTATCTAAAAGAAAATATATTTCAATGACCATTTAAAAAAAATCTAAAATTTAGTGATTTATTTTTAAATATCCCTATTAATTATATTTTTAAATATGAGAATTAATAAAAAAAAAAAAAAAGAATTTAGTTGATTTGAGTTATTTTAAAATTTAAATCTTCAATAACTTTGAGCTTGATTTAATGGTTAGAAAGAGGGATAGTTTGTAGTGGACCAATATTTATTTAGCTTATGGTAAGTAGCTGCATCAATTGTGTGGTTGATCATGACAAAAACATCAGCGATAGGCTTCCAGCCAATACCAAGTTCCTTGATAAATATTTATGCTTATTTTATTTATAGGATATCAAATAAGGTTCAGATCCCCTAGCCTCTGTCCATCCTGTTTATTAAGGCAAGTACCATTGGCCGACAAGGGAAAGCCTTTTAGAATTTTTTTATTTACCATAAAATTCAAACCAAAATGAAAATGAATGTATAAATTTAAAAAGTTTTATTTTATATTTTTTAAATAAATAAATAAAAATTAAAATTTCCATTCATATTCTCAAAATCAACTAAACATGATTTTGATTAAAATAAAGGAGGTTGGAATATAGTTGGCCATCTCAATCTAAGTACATTGAAAGATTTTAAGTATTCTACTAACATAAATGAAAAATAAAGAAATCTCTCCTGCCATTAAATGTTGGCCAAGAAATCTCCATGTATTTGTGTTTATCTTGAAGTGGTCGAGCCAATTAATGTGGGCCAAGAAAATTATTTCTTTTTAAAATTATTTATGTGATATCAATCTTAACTAAAATTTTCTCATCCCTTTTTAATTTATAAAGTCGAATTAGTTGGTTCCACATTAAATGGGGAATAGAATTTTAATTGTTTAATGGAATCCATTTTAATTATATATCAAATCAATAATTTATTTATCTTATTTCTTATTTAATATTTTTTAAAAATAATACAGTGCATAAAAAATATATATAACAGAAGATGAGACACATAATAAGATAAAAAATTTTGACTTTTAAAATAGTAAGTGATAAGATATTTTAATCAATATAATTTTTTTATCTATTTTTTTCAATAAAAAGATATTGATATCCTATTTGTTTCATATATTGTTTTCTAATTGGATTGATATATACGATCAGTGTAAAAAAGAATTTTTTTTTTTTGTTTAATATTTACATAACCTCCTTTCTTTTCCATTTTTATTTATAAATATTTTTGTATTTCTTATTATAAAATTGATTACAAACTATATTTTGTACCTATGCTCTTATATAAAATTTATATTATTTCCTCACTTTTTATATAAAATTTATAATATTTCCTCACCTTTTTTTAAAGAAAATAGACTTAAAATTGAAAATGCTTTCTAGAAAAGAGGCTATATTGAAAAATGGAATTGTATTGGAAATAAACTTATGAAAGCTGTAATTACATAGAGTTGTGGACTAAAAGTAAATTGAAATTGCCAAGCATATTTGGTTTTTGTAAAATTATGGAGAGCTTGAGAAATTTTGTAATAGAGATTGCCAAGCAAATTGAGTATTAAGAATTTTAAGGGACTTAGAAACTGATAAAAAGTTCTTATTTTATGAGGCATTATTATTCATAAGGGGAATATTTTCTTAAAGTTCTCATCTGGCAAGGTATTTTTATTTCTAAGAGGAATGATTTTTTTAAAGTCCTCATATGACAAGGCATTATTATTCCTAAGGGGAAGATTTTTTTAAGTTCCCATCTTGTGAGACATTATTATTAAAATATTCTTGTGATGGTTTTTTCTAAGTTTTCATCAAGCAAGGCATCATTGAAGGGATTTTCTCTAAAAACTCATTGCAAGATGATAAAAAGAAGATAATGACTGAAGAAATAAAATTATGTATTCATACTATTGAAAAATTACAATAAAATAAAAAATAAAAAACAATTATTGAGCTAGTGGAGAAACTACAATTGCCAGAGGTTCAACTACCTTGGCAGGAAGTTCTGGTTGAGGAGGTGTAGAATTTGGTCCTTAATGATCCTCGATTGGAATGGGCTCAAAAGATAGAGGGACTGCAACAGCTTCTAGGCAAGCCAGCCTTCCTTAACAATCTTAACATTTTTCAATATGGTTGGGCTCGTCTTAGAGGGGGAAGGAGGAACAATCTCTTTCTTCCTTATGTGTAGAAGAACATCAGAATAAAGTTGTGCAGCCTGGTCAAGGGCATCATTGAAGTGTAAGGCTACAATGGCCAAATAAGTTTTGCACACCTTGTCATTGCTTTCCTCATAAGCTAGGAAGTCTGGAATGGCCCTTCAAGCGGAAGCCTCTACTTGATCTTTCTCTTTCTTCAGTTGGGCCATCTCCTTCTCCAGGTCATCCCTTTCCTAGGTAAAGTCTTATGCTTGAGTTTCAAGAAGTTTCTTAAGGCAATCCACCTCCCCCTCAACAAACTAGAATTTTGAGCGAGTTTTATCGCATTCCTTGTTCTTTTCAACTAATTACCTCTTTGACTCATCCAATTGAGGCTCCAACACCTTAAAGGCTTCCTCAACTATAGCCTTCTCAAGCTCATTATTAACTAACTCAATTAGTTTACTAATCCGAGCATCAGCTTTATCCTGCTTCCTCTCCAACTCATCCTTGGTAGCTAATAACTCATCTTGAGACTGTATCTGTTGGTGAAGACGTAAAATTTCTTCTTGTTGCTTTTTCACTATTTCTTCTAATTCAATCCTTGGATTGCGGACCAAGATAGTACAGGTCCTATAAAACCAACTTGGTGTACACTTGGAATAACTCTCATGTACCCTAAAAAGAAAAGCAAGAACTAGCAAAAGACATTCAAACTCTTAAAGACATAAATTGGTCAATGGAAAGGCTTACATTGGCTAAATGTGTGATGACTCGAAGCAACAGAAGAAGCCACATAAGTCCTACTACCTTAGACAAAGTAGCCAAAGCAACAGTGAGGACTACAGACCACTTGAGGGGATCCTCAACTTGATGAAGGGTAGGTATATCCTTAAAGGCAGGGCAATACTTGACCCTTAATCAGAAAATAGGTCCTCTCAAAATGCAGGCTTGTTATGCTCTGACTTGCTGCTAGGAGCATTGGCGTAAGGACCAAGACCAGCATGCCCCTTCATACTGGAGAAGGGTTGCTTATCGGCTCCATCAATCTTTTCATAGAGGTGCACCCATTGTGGAAGAGCCTTGCCAAGAGGAGTAGAACTTAGTTCGACCTCGCCAACTATAGGTATGGAAGGCTCCCTTGAAGTTTGATGCTCAACCACATTGAGAGTGGCATGGGGGTTCTCTTTGGAAGTACTTGACTTGTTTTAGGTGCCAGTGCCTTAACTCTAGCCTGGCCCCAAAAGCCACAGCAACTAGAACTTTTTTGGCTTCGATCCTTAGCCTCTAAGAACGTGGATCATTGATGGTTGAGGTAGGATGTTTAAAACCTCTCCTCAAAAAATATTTAAGGTGATCCTTAGTTAATTTAACAAAAGGAGGGGGACCAGAGCGAACTACATCTGATAAAAATTCAGACAAGATGAGAAGCAAGAAAAGGCAAAAATAAACATGCGAAAGGAAAAATTCAAAAAGTTAACCTCTTCGACAGGAGTAGCAAGTTCAGATGGGTGAGGCAGGGGCGAAGGAGAAATACAAACTCTCCTCCTCACCAAGGGAGGAATTGGATCCATTTCCTTGCGATTCTTGAAAATAAATGTTTCTCCAGCTTCCCTTATTATTGGGCCCTCGTGAGCTGGAGTTGGAGGAGGAATGGACCTTCCCTTTATCTTGCCTCGTAAGGGCAGAAGGTGCTGGAGCAGGGATGATTGGAACTGAAGGCAAAGCAGTAAATGCAAAATATTTTTTGGCAGGGCCAGAAACAGTCTTCTTCACCCTTTACTTCTGAGATGGATTTTTAACTTGCTCCAAAGGGAAGTTATCAACCTCGTGGCGAGCTCGCTCCATCCCAATAACAACATCCATTGTAGGAAGCTCATAGTTGATGTGTACCTCTAGGGGTTCGACGCTTTCCAACTCTTTGATTTTATCATAGTGTATTTGGTCCACGGTGTCCACTACAAAAATAAGACACAAATTAGCAAAGACAAGCAATCAAAATTTGAAACAAGGCAAACAATTTAACCTATGATTTCCCTTAAAAGGGATTTGTGGCCAAAGCTCCTGATATTATATGTTTGATTCTGAGCCATCAAGGTAGTAGCAACCACCTTCTCCTCATCAAAAAGTTGAGGGATATCTGGGAGCACAGGTGAGTCAGGTGAGGGGAACATAAAGTAACTATTGAAGCCAAGCCTCTACCCTTCAATTATGACTTCAATGATTGCGAACTTCACGAATCTTATCTTCCTTGTCAATAAATAGGTGGTGTCCTCATTTTACAGAGATGAAGCAGGCACCCTCTATCATGAAAACCCTAAAATATAACTGTAATAGGTTTGCAGTAGGGGTATGTTTAAGGCAAAGCATAACATCTTGAACTAGTGCATATCGTCTATGGAATTAAGGTGAAGCATGGTTGGGTTGACCCGAAAGTGGATGAAGCACTGAATCATAAAATTTGAGGGCGGCATCCTCAATCCTTGTTTAAACTAATGCAAGAAAATGACAAAAGACTTCTCATTTTTATGTACTTCTTCAAGCCCTTCCTTATTCTAAAAGCACAATACCCTATTCCAGGATCTAGGAATCCTCAATTCAAAGTGAGGAGCATTATATAAATTGTTAAAAAACTTCTTCCACTCATCATGAGTGGATATGGATTGAATCCTACCCCATCTCTCCCTCAAACCGTCTTTGGTGTCGATAATGGTACTAGAAGAACCAATTTTGGGTGCCATTAGAGAAAATAGAAATAGAGATGATGAAAACATAAGGGAAATTAGAAGCAAAAATCATAAGGAAAATTGCAAAAAGCAACAAGTAAAGGAGCAAATGTGAAGAAGGTGAAAAATGAGGGCCTAAGGGGGTATTTATAAGCTAGCCTTAAAATTCAAAAACCCTAAAAAAACGCAAGTGACAACTTTAGGAAGCTTTTCAGACACGACTATTACACTCCCTAAGGAAACGCGTCAGTTAAAAAGTAACTTTTGTATAATTATTATTGTGACAGCTAGATAAGACATGGTGATTTGAACCCCTTGAGAAGCAAGATGGTTAGACAAGTGTCCTTTTAGAGAAATATGACTTTTCAAATGCTTGACAAGTAATAAGTCAGAATGAGGGCTTGATAAAAAGTTTTCCTCATAAGATAAGATCTCGTCAAGACATATGACATCCTTGCCAGTCCAAGTCTTCCGATAAAGATGTGATGCTCGACTGGATATGTCACTTCCTCTCTTGTGACATCCTTAGCTCACAGTCAGAGCAAAGTAGGGGGCTACTGATGAGGAATAATATCACTAGGCCAAGTCAGATTCAACAAAGGTCTAAGATGACAAGTCAGGCCCATCAGAAAGGCCAAAATCCAGTACCAATATGTGTAAACCCATAAGGGATGAGTTGTCTAAGGCACCTAAGGATGAGGAAGATCCCCTCCCATAATCCAATAATAGCTAGGCATATAGCCTGTTCACAGGTAGCCCACATAAGCCTAAAACACCAATGGCAAGGATTAGTCATCTTAATAACTCGACTCATGAAGGAACACAAGATAACCAGGAAAGGGTCAAGGAAGGCTAGGGCAACATCGCTACAAAACACACCATATGCCATCATTTTCCAACCTGACAGTGATTACCTGTCACAGCCTAATTTTAGACTATGACGGTCATAGGGTACGGGTAATGCCAAGGCGACCAGTACCTCGAAGAACCCATTCTTTTACTTTAACTTAACTTTTACAAACCAATAATATCATTAACAGTCATTCCTTAAACATACGATACATTTTAGGTGATAATTTTTTTTTAAACGTCATAAGATTCTTTACAGAAAAATTTACAGAGTTTCCTCTATAACTCTGACTTAATCTTTCCACAATAACCTAAGATTTATACTTCCAAATAAACATGCATCCCCTTTTAACCTCCATTAATCAATCACAACTCAATAAACACTTCAATATTTACATTCACATTCACATCTCATATCATATATATATACATCATTTACATTCTCATATCAAACTTGGTTAATACTTTGATCACATTAAAACATTAAACTCTTAGCCAATCCAAGCCCTATATACATTATACCATACATAGGAGTAACTTTAATAGATACATCTGAAATCCAAGGATGAAGATGATGTAGCCAATGGATGTCTACCTCACTGAGGTCTTGAAAACATTAAACAACTTTGAGGTGAGTATAAGATTGTACTCAGTGAATCTAAATATATGAATATGCAATATTATTCATGAAAAGCCACATCTATCCATTAATTATCTATAAGTAATCAATAACTGATAATGGAATAGTGAAATACATATCATGAACAATAATGCATATAATATAATAGGAATGAGTTATCTGTAACATGTAATATATATAATACTATATTGTTACTTCACTTCTCTTCCTTCACATTTATACCCAATCACACCATGGCATAGAGAATTTCACCCTCTCTAGCAAAGTTCAGAGCATATATACATATATCTGTGTACACAGCCAATGGATTTACTCACTACACCATCGAAGTAGTCTTGTTATAATATATTATATGCAAATGTCTCATATAGTATGAATATATCAATATTAAGTCTCAAATATGACTTTAATGGTGTTAAATAATATCATAAAGGTCAAATGAGTAATATAACTCAATATGAAAATTTTATTCTCCGGGGCCCAGTTGCGCCAGCTCAACTGACACCCCTAAAGTACGGGTTCGTTTTTCATTTTTCAGGCACTTTTTGGTTTACCTTGAAATCAATATTTTCATAGCATTTTGTTTATACAAATCATAAATATATGTATATTATAAGCAATTAGGCTTGATTTGACATGAAAAATCCTTTCAAAATGAATTTTATATAGAATCAAAGTTTAGGTCAGTTTCAAACATTTCGGCAGCTCTGTTTTAGGTCATTTTGGCAAAACTGACCAAAAGTGGATCATTAATGGTTTTCAAGAAAGGATATCATTTCATGTGCATAAATGCATGACTTAGGAATGAATAATGCATGAATCATATATATATATATACTCACCTCAGATAAAAACTCCAAAATTCCCCAACAAGCTTAGTTGGCCTATGACTCACCGTCCGCGGCCCTTGCTCGGGAGGATTCCCCTATATTAATAAAATCACTCCAATAAGACTTATACCCAATACATTCACATCAAACACATATCAAAGCATCTCAACATACATAAGCATATACTATACATCATAAACCCTATATCACATATTTGACACTTTCCATTCTTTTATACATCAAATGCACTTCTATCATTATATTTCATTCACATTTGACATATTCATCACTTATACACTATATTAAGAACTCATGTACTCTTAGTTTATCATTTTATGTCAAACATACACCATAACTCACATATGCTTTCCAAGTACTTATATCCATCAACATTTCTATATTTGGACTTATACATTTACACCATTAAACTACATTCAAACCTTACTTCTTCAATTTCATTAGCCTAACACCTTAAACTAACAAAGTCCATATGGTTCCATCTAAATGGAAATCATTTCATTCATCCATTTTTCAACACCAATCAATCATACAACATTTATATACATCAAATACATAACATTCATCCATATACACCTATTAAACATCAAAGTACAATTCATCATCCAAGCACCTTAAGTTTCGGCCCAAATGAAAAACTATCCAAATGATTTTCTTTCCATCAAATGGCCACCAATTCATTATATACACATCAAATTCATATCATTCAAGCCTTTAAACCTATAAAACATCAAACATCAAACCATCATCTACACATCATATGATTCGACGAAAACAAAAGTTCCTCCAAATGGATTTGTTTCCATTAATTAACCACTAATTCATGTTAAACACATCAAATACACATCGTTTGAACAAAAAGATTCATCAAAATCATATTTTGATTCATATTTCTTCCTATTAGGGTTTCATTCCAACTTTTGATTTTTCTTCCAACTAAAACATGTTTTTGCTACTAAATAACATCAAAGAACATCTTAAGAACCTAATTAAACCAAAAGGATGGTAAAATCAAACACTTACAAAAAGTTTTTCAAAAACTTCAAAGCTTTGATTCTTTGCTTTTTCTTGTTTTTCCTTAGAATCTAAAGCTATATTTGTGTTTATAAGGATGGAATTAGTATGTTTCTATCAAGAAATGAAAGAAAACAATAAGCTATGGTGAACAAAAATGGTGGCAAAAACTTGGAGGTAGAAGAAAGAGAAAGTTTGGTTGGTGTTTTGGCTAAGAATGGTGAAGGGGTGGCAAAAATCCAACTAAAAATCAAAGGCATGATCAAATACATTAGGCTTATGATAGAAATGGTGAAACCTAGCCATCCAACCATCAATTTCTTCATCATTTCATCCAATGGTTTGATTTAGGTAAGCCTAACATGATACCATAAGCCATATAAGTCCATATTTCAAAGGAAAAGACTAAATTGTCCTTAGTTCAAATTTGATCCTTATCCGAGCAGCTTTGCCCGGACTTATCTCCTATTGAGTTTAATTCTCCAACAAATCTTCAAATAAATATAATATCATTATTTTCATGTCCTAATATTCTTTTCTACCTTCAAATATCATGTTAATTTCCATAAAACTCGAAGGGGTGTGAAATGACCATTTTGCCCCCAGTTCATCAAAAATTTAATTTTTTTCGATTTCTTCCTAACAACTTTTAAACCACTTTTACACGTATAATACTTCCTAAAACTTGCATATACAATCAATTCAAGCATAAACATGCATTAACACACAACTTTCAAACAAGGAAAGAATCTCCTAGGTTTACCCTTTATGGTTCAGGTTCTAAACTTTAACTGCAGTGTTACATTCTACCCCCT
>CANXYC010281632.1:0-27468 GCA_948193065.1 Aleurites moluccanus | reverse complement strand
TAGGCCATACAGGTATCCCCATTTCCAGAAGCAAGAAATAGAGAAATTAGTCACTGAAATGTCAGAAAACTCAGTGATTCAACCAAGTACTAGTCCATTCTCTTCTCCTGTGTTGTTGGTCAAAAAAAAGGATGGCAGCTGGAGGTTTTGTATTGATTATAGAAGACTTAATGAGGTCACCATTAAAGACAAATTTCCTATTCCAATAATTGAAGATCTATTGGATGAATTGCATGGGGCTAACCTATTTTCAAAGCTGGATTTGAGGGCTGGGTACCACCAAATCAGGATGCAACCCCAGGATATTGAAAAAACAGCTTTTAAGACTCATCAAAGGCACTATGAGTTCACTGTTATACCCTTTGGACTAATAAATGCTCCTGCCACCTTTCAGGCACTTATGAATAGCATTTTTCAGCCCTACCTAAGAAGATTTGTGTTGGTCTTCTTTGATGACATACTAGTATATAGTAGATCCTGGCAGGACCATTTGAAACACTTGGCAACTGTCCTTCAAATTTTGAAGGACCAGTCCCTATTCGCCAAGTTTTCAAAGTGCTCATTTGCTCAACAGGAAATTGAGTATCTAGGACACATCATTTCAGGCAAAGGAGTGTCTACTGACTCAAAGAAGATTAAGGCTATGTTGGATTGGCCTAGTCCATCTACTGTTAAGGAGTTAAGAGGGTTCTTAGGACTGACTGAGTACTATAGGAATTTTATCCACCATTATGATATACTCAGTAAACCTCTTACTAATTTGCTTTAGAAGGAAGGATTTCAATGGAGCAAGGAAGCACAAAAAAGCATTTGAAGACCTCAAGACCAGAATGACACAAGCACCAGTGCTAGCATTGCCTAATTTCAACTGTCCTTTCACAGTGGAAACTGATGCAAGTAGCTGGGGCATGGGGGCAGTGTTGCAGCAACAAGGCCACCTAATTGCCTTCATTTCCAAGGCTTTTGGTCCTAGGAACAGCAGTCTATTAGTATATGAAAGAGAGCTATTAGCTATTACCTATGCAGTCTCCAAATGGAGACCTTATTTGGAGCAAGGTCAGTTCTTTATTAAGACTGACCATGAAAGCATTAAATATCTCCTGGAACAAAGGTTACACACCAATCTCCAACAGAAGGGAATCTCAAAGTTACTTGGCCTGGATTACAAGATTCCTTATAGGAAAGGGGTAGAAAATAAGGTAGCAAATGCCCTATCTAGAAGGGACTATGGGGTGCAGCAGGTGCAACACAGCAGCAGGACAATTACTCTTGTGTAGCCCTATCCCAAGTGGTACCTACTTCAATGAGACATATCATTAACTCTTATGAGCAAGATTCTAAGGCTCAAGACTTACTACAGCAGGTAGCAATAGACAAGGGTAGTAATCCAGGATTTGAATTAAGGAATGGAGTCCTATGGCACAAAGACAAGTTGTTCATAAGAACAAACACAACTCTCAGGCAGCAATTGATTCAGACCTATCATGACAGTGTTTTGGGAGGGCATTCTGGTATTCAAGCCACTTATGCTAGGTTGCATAGGCACTTTTATTGGTCTAGTAAGCTTAAAGATATTAAGGACTGGATTCAAGGCTGTGACACTTGTGCTAGGTGCAAACCTGAGCATTGTGCCTATCTAGCCCTATTACAACCTCTACATATTCCAGACCAGGCCTGGCAGCATATCTCAATGGACTTCATTGAGCAATTGCCCAAGTCTCATGGTAAGAATGCTATATTGGTAGTGGTTTGTCGATTCACCAAATTTGCTCATTTTCAATCCTTATCACACCTTTTTACTGCCCAAACTGTTGCTCAAATATTCTTAAATGAGGTGCTTAGAATGCATGGAGCACCACAGACCATAGTCAATGACAAGGATAAGGTCTTTACCAGTAATTTTTGGAAAGAACTGTTCACCTTGCTGGGTACTACACTCAATTATAGCATTGCATATCACCGTCAATCTAATGGCCAGACAAAGAGGGTGAATCAGTGTTTGGAATCCTATTTGAGGTGCATAACTCGTCTACATCCTAAAGAATGGAGTAAGCACTTGTCATTGCAGAACAGTGGTATAACTCTTCATACCATAGTGCCTTAAAACTGTCTCCCTTTGAAGCACTATATGGTTATCCTCCTCCATTTCCTCCAGTCCTATTACCTGATTCATCAAAAGTCCAAGCTGTAGGAGACTTCTTGCAGCATAGACAGCAGTTATTGGACACCTTAAAAGACAACTTAACTACCGCTCAAAATAGAATGAAGCAACAACAGGACAAGCACAGGTCTGAAGGTCATTTGAAGTGGGTGACTGGGTTTTTCTTTAACTGCAACCCTATAGGCAGACTTCTATAGCCCTTAGACAACATCATAAACTCATTGCTAAATACTATAGCCCCTTTCAGGTTCTTGAGAGGATTCAACAGGTAGCCTACAAGTTACAACTCCCACCTACTGCTACTATATATCCTGTGTTCCATGTTTCCTTGCTCAAGAAAAAATCAGGGGAGTATGTCACACCCTTGCAGGAATTGCCTGTTCTACAGTTTGAAGTTCCTGTCACAGAACCAGAACAAGTTCTACAAACAAGAACTATAACAAGGAACAACACTACTGTTTTCCAAGGCCTAATCAAGTGGACCAATCTACCTAAGGAAGATGTTACTTGGGAAGATTACTCTTTTATTCAAGCTCAGTTTCCTAATTCTTCTCTTTCTTGAAGTCAAGAAAGAACTCAAGGGGAGTGTATTGTTACATATTATAGAAGAAAATGGAGAGGGAAAAAAGAAAGCAGTGAATTTACTTGATGAAGGGTTGAGATAAATAGTTAACTGGCTAATAATAAATAAATAAGTGTGCTGCTATTAAGTACAACGTTGCATGTAAGCAAATATAGGATAGTTGTATAGGATCCAAGCTTAGTTTTGGGGGGAAAAAGTTGTTATAGTTGGTTAAGAGTTGTAACAGCAGTAGTACAGACTGTACTACTGAAACAAATGTATAAAAATAGTTAAAGGATTGTAGATGCACCTCATTAATGAAATATTCTTCTTCTCTTAATTCTTCTCTCTATTTCTCAACTCTAACTCTTCTATCCTTCTCATTCTTCAATTTACTCTTCTTTCCTCAATTACAAACCCTAGAATTGAACCTGTTCTAAGATAAGAATTGACCAGCTTAACACAACTTCTTAAATATAAACTTAACTATGATTTTTATTTTTTAAGGTATTTGCCAACAGAGGCAGAGTTGAGGGATTGATTCACCAGGAGTTTGTGCCAGCATGTGCAGATGGAAGAGAGAGACAGGTAAAGGGAGAGAGAGGGAGGGTGGAGAGGAAAGAGAAAAAGTTACTTTCTATTTCAATTACTAATAAAATATTATTTTCAATTTTCACAAATGTTTTATCCCCTGAACATAAGCGAAACTAAGTTTTTAAAGCATGAAAAAATTTATAAATTGAATTTTTTGGTTAGGCCATCAGAAAAAAACCATATCTCAGGACTTGATAAGAAATATAATTTCTATAAAATAAATCAACAAACAGCTGCGTTAATGTTAGAAACCTATTTCCAAATTTAAGTAGATTGACAATCAAATACTGCAAGTCTGTAGCTGAGTTAATTATTTTCAATTACAAACTGAAGTTCTGTTCTTAAATTTAGCAAATAAGTGGATGTGTCCAAAATAAAATCTGCATAAAGCAGAATTATATTCACCCTACAAAAAATAAAAGCAACATAATGTAACATGAGTACAAATGCACCCTCCTCCAAGCCACCAATGTTCAGAACTTAAATTTATTCAATAGAGGACATATTTCGAAAAAAAAAATATAGAGATTTACCAATGGAAGCCCTTCAATTGATGATAATGCCATATCAAAAACTCTTCTTGCATGATCAATATTACCAGAAGCAGCTTCTCGTTGCGCATAAACTCCACATAGCAACAAATCCTATGATAAGAACAAATTATCTCAAAACCAGATATTATTTTAGTACAGAAATCCAAGAGTATCCAATATGCTTTCCTAACACAAAAACTCAGAGATCATGCATTTTCTTTAGAAAATGTTAGCAGTGATTACATATTCTGCCTTCACTTATGTCCCTCTCTTCTCCTTTACTAGAAACCCAAACCACAGGATGCTTCAGCAGTGAGTCCAGGAACAGTGTCAAAGCAGAAGCCTTTTTCTTTTATTCTTTCTCTTTTATCTTTTTTTCCCCCCTCCATTCCCAAGTTTCTTTTTTTATTTTTTCTTACTAGTGAATATTTAACTCCGTCTAAGTATGAGTTTCTCGTGTTTAGCATCCCAAGCCCGGATAAAGGAGAAGGATTGCGGTTGGTGACAGATAACATAAAATTTTGTCACATCTCATGATTATAGATTCATATGATATAAATATAAGGGCATTCCCTACTTACAACAGGCTACATCGAAGCTCGGGTGTAGTGAGAAATAGCCAAAAGTGTAGGGCGTTCCCCAAATACGACGCGCTATGTCCGCGCCCGAATGTGGTGCTAAATAAGTAAGGATTCCCACATAATAGACAGGTGAGTAAAGAAATTAGTGCAGAAATTATTTTATAGACATACTTCTAGGAAAGAATACGGGAAGAAGCAGGTTGAGAAGAGAATCAGAGTTGGGACTTGGAATATTAAGCCTCTTACAAGCAAGTTGATGTAACTTATCGACACCATGGAGAAGAGAAAAGTTAATGTGGCTTGCATCCAAGAGACAAAATGGATAGGAGAAAAAAGTAAAAAAATGGGTAATTCAAGCTACAAATTGTGGTATACAGGGAAGGATAAGAACAAAAACGGAGTGAGTATCATTCTAGATAAGACACTAAAAAATTCAATTGTAACAATGAGAAGAATAAGAGATAGGATTATCCTTATTAATTTAGTTGTTGAAGGAGAAGTGATAAATGTAATTAGCACATGTGTTCCACAAATTAGATTAGATGATATGAGCAAGCAAAAATTTTCTGAGAATATAGACGACCTTATGCAAAATATACCAAATGAAAAGAATATTTTTATCACTGAAAACCTAAATAGAAATGTGGGAAGTGAACGGCAAGGTTATGAGAAAGTGCATGGAGGTTTTGGCTATGGTATAAGAAATGAGGAGGGGACACGCAACCATGATTTTGATACGACTAATGACCTAATCCTAGCAAATACCCATTTTATAAAACGGGAATCTCATCTAAGGACTTTTAAAAGTGAGCAAAATAAAAGCCAAGAGAAAGACAAACCTTGCAAAAGGTGATTCTGGCAAAGGTTTTAACAAGTCAACATAGATTGGTATGACTTATGACCTAATCCTAGCAAATACCTGCTTTATAAAACGGGAATCTCATCTAATGACTTTTAAAAGTGGGCAAAATAGAAGTCAAGTTGGCTTTCTTCTCACAAGAAAGACAAACCTTGCATAGGTGATCCCGGGGGAGGCTTTAACAAATCTACATAGATTGGTAGTTCTGGATGTCAAAATCAAGAGAAGGACAAGGAGGTGTAAAAGAAGTACAACATCTAGAATAAAATAGTAGGAATTAAAAGCGATGAAGTAAGTGATGTTTAAAAATAAACTCCTCAATGCGGAAGCATGAAAATCGGACATGGAGACTAATGCTATGTGAATAGACATGACTTCAAAAATTAGGAAAATAGCTAGAAAATGTCTGGGAGAGTCTAAAGGACATGGCCCACCCACAAAGGAGATGTGATAGTAGAGTGAGGAAGTACAAAAGGCAATGAACAATAAAAGGTAATGGTACAAGAAACTACCAAAATGTGATAATGGGGAAGTTTATGAATAATACAAGAAAGCGAAAAAATAGGCAAAAAAGACAAAAAAGGCCATGAGCCAAGCAAGAGCACAAACAAAGAAGATGTATGAAAAATTTGAAATGACAGAAGGTGAAAAGCATATCTACAGGTTAGCAAGGATAAGAAAAAGGAAATATCGAGGTCTCTACCAGGTAAGGTGCATCAAGGATAAAGAAGAAAAAGTTTTGGTGAAAAATGAGGACATTAAGGAAAGATGAAAGAGTTACTTTGATGAACTTCTCAATGATAACCAAAGTGGTAACATAGACGACATAAACCATATGACTATAGAGAAGAATATGACATTTACTAAAAGAATTAGATTTTTGGAGGCTAAGAAGGCTTTAAAGATGATGGAAGTTGGGAAAGCATATGGCCTCGATGGAATACCTATTGAAATATGGAAGTGTTTGGATGATGTAGGAGTAGCTTGGTTGAAAAGATTGTTTAACAAAATCCTAACTTCAAAGAAAATGTCAAATGAATGGAGGAATAACATTTTAGTACCATTTTTAAAAATAAGGGAGACATTCAGAGTTGTTCAAAATACAAGGAGTCATACTTTGAAGTTGTGGGAAATAGTTATAAAACATCGCTTACGTGGTTTTACATCTATCTCTGCCAATCAATTCAGGTTTACGCCAAGTCAATCAACAATAGAAGCAATCTTTCTCATTAGAAGAGAAATATAGATATGCGAGGAAAGACTTGCATATGGTTTTATTGACTTGGAGAAGACTTATGACAGAATTCTAAGAGAAGTTTTATGGTAGATGTTAGAACGCAATGGGATATCGATTAGGTACATACAAGTTTTGAATGACATGTATGATAGAGCAACGACTAGTGTACGCACAGTTGGAGAAGACTTAAGAGACTTTCCTTTACCAATTAGGTTATTCAAGGGTCCGCAGTGAATCTTTACCTCTTCGTTTTGATTATAGATAAATTAACAAAACACATACAAGAGAAAATTCTATAATGCATGATATTTGCAGACGACATTGTACTAGTAGATGAGATACAAAAGAGAGCTAATAAGTTATGAGTTGTGAAGGAGCACTTTGGAGTCCAACAATTTCAGGTTAAGTAGAACCAAGACAGAATATATGCATTACAAATTTAGTGAAGGTCGATGTGGGGATAATAAGGAAGTTAGCTTAGATGGAATCGCATTGTCCTGAAGCACTCATTTTAAATATCTAGACTCAATCTTCCAAAGAGATAGAGGATGTGAAACGTATGTTAGCCATAGAATAAAAGCAGGGTGGTTTAAATGGAGGCTTGCCACGGGAGTTCTATGTGACCGCAAAATTCCCAATAAATTGAAAGGAAAATTCTACCATACTGCTATTTGGCCGGCTATGTTATATGATAGTAAGTGTTGGATAGTGAAAGGGCAACATGCATCGAAGATAATGTGAGAATGCTAAGATGGATGTGTGGTCATACTAGAATGAATAAGATACATAATGAAAGTATTGGAGATAAAATAAGAGTCGCATCGATTGAGGACTAGATGAAAGAATAAAGATTAAGATGGTTTGAGCACATGAAGCGAAGACCTAGGAAGACTCCAATTAAGAAGGTTAAACACGTTATGATAGAAGCGAGGAAGAAAGGAAGAAAGGAAGAAATAAATCTAAACTAACTTTGAAGAGATGAATACAGTATGATTTAAATACATTACAATTATCAGAAGACATCATCCAAAATCGTTTGGAGTGGAAACAAAAAATTCATATAGCTGACCCCAATTAATTTTGAGATAAAGGCTAAGTTAAGTTGAGTTGTTTACTAGTGAATATTTGATTGTTTGGCTTAACTGATTAGAATATTTTCATAATGTCCATTTAAAGTTATTATTTGTAGATCATTCAATGTTTTAATTAAGCTTATATTCTAAATATTATTTATACATTGAATTGCACTTTGATTAATATATAGTTAACATACGATTTATACATATTATAATACATCATTAGAAAACATACAATTCAATTTTTATGATTGTAATGATTCTTATAAATAGTAATTAATTATTTTTTTCATGAATTATGCTAATACAATTCTTTTTCTATTTTATTATCATTAAAGTAGATAGGATAAATTTTATAATACAAAGTTGTTTTACTTAATTTAAAAGGAATTTAAATGGTTTTAATTATTGAACTATAAATGAATACCAAATATTATTACAACTTGCAAGGGTTATATTAAACCAAGTGAATGAATGATACCTATTCCTTGAACGAGTGACATTCTTTGTTAAGATCACAATGGCCTAATAAACTTATATATCCTCAACTTATTCCGTTTTTTTATTCAATCCAGTATTAAAATTTTATCAATTTACTCCAACAATTTTTATATGTTTGTAATTACATCCAACTATTAGCTTAAAATAAAGAGAAATAGTTTATTTTATTATGATACTTCAAAATTCGTCCAGATATCATAATAGAAATACACATAATAAACTATAATAAGCTTAACACTAATTTTTCTTAATTTTAAAATTTTGGAGTTGTATTTTAAACCTTTTACTCTTCTTAATCATACTTGCACTTTTGACTTTCATCCCCAAGGGTAATTACTTTGATTTAAGAGTTTTAACTTCCATTAATATGATCTTTTGTAGTATTAATTTTTTATTTGATTGCTATGTCATCAATTGCACATATTTAAGGATAATTGGATATGATCGTAAGCAATGTGGAAATTAAGGATAAAATTTTAAAAACTAGAGAAAATTGAAAAACATGAAATGTTGATGATAGATGAGATCACTAGGCCAATTACAATTTTCTAGTAAAATGAATGTAAAAGGTTATTTAAATAAATGCAAAAAAAAAAAATCCATTAAGTAGAATTATATATTTAAAATGCAAGAAAAAATAAGAAACATAGATTATGATGTGAAATGTCCTACATGAACCAAACCAAACAGCAATTACTAGGTCACTTAAGGATAGTTCCTTAGGTTTATTGGATAGCACCTGCATTGCTCAAAAGTGTTTTTTTTTTTCCTTATATGGACAAAATTAACACGTGAATTTTATGCAAATTCTAAAATTCAAATAGAACATTAAGGTGTTATAGCTTCAAAATTCATTAATATTTCGTTCTTCAATGTATTTAGAACCTTTTTTCTTTGTTCCTCTCAAAAAAGTTCTTTTTTTACTCCTCTAAGACACTTAGGTCAAGATGTCAAATTTTCTACAAGGTAAAACATCAATATTTATGTTTTTATAGTTTCCTATAATTTTTTGTTTATATAAAATGTTTGATTATCAAATTTTGTTGTACATTGTCAATTTTTTATCTTCAAAATTGGTACTATTATGGTGCATCAATTTTTAAATTATAAAGATACAAGATGTAATTATATTATTACCCAACCTATAGATTATTATTAACCTAAAACCATATTATGTCAGGATTTGAGAGTTTGCTTAGATACTCTTAAGTTATGCGTTGTATTTTGGTAGTATAACTTGTATTTCTTTTAGTAGTTTTTTGTATGCTTATTTCAGCGAGTACTAGTGGGGGAAGGGAGAGGTAGGCTGAGTTTATGTGTGAGAATTGTCTAAGTATGTCTTTATGCATGGAGATAAAGTTAAGAAGGTGTTGGAGAAAAAGCTAAGCATGGTTATAGGTACCTTTTGTACTAAGATCTCTTGTAACTAAGAGACAGATGAGCACTAAAGAAATCAGTGAAGCAATGTGCCTTTCATTAGGTTTGATGAAGGGCAACATAGTTCTGTAGGTTTATTGGATAACACCCCCATAGCTCAAGAGTATTTCTTTTTCCTTGTATGGACAATAACACGTGAATCTTATGCAAATTCTAAAATTCAAATAGAACATTCAGGTATCATGGCTTCAAATCAATAAATCTAACGAACTTCAGAATAGTTTATTAGGTCTATTGGATAGCACCTCTATAACTCAAAAGATTATATTTTTTTCCTTATATGGACAAAATTAAAATGCGAACCTTAAACAACTCAAGTCAGCTTTAATCCTGAAAATAAATTGTAGTTAGCTATATGCATTTTTTGTTTCCACTCGAAACGATTTTAAGCTACATCTTTTGATAATTGTAATGTCTTTAAATCATATTGTACTCCTCTCTTCCAAATTAGTTTAGATTTACCTCTTCTTTTCTTCCTCTCCTTTATTACAATGGGCTCAATCTTCCTAAGCGAGGGCTCCCTAGGTCTCCGCCTCATATGTCAAAACCATTTTAATCTTATTTCTCCCATTTTGTCCTCAATCTATGCTATTCTCACCTTTATTCTAATGCTTTCATTACATATTCTATTTATTCTAATATGACCACACATCTATCTCAACATTTCTCATCTTAGGAACATGTCGCCCCTTCAATGTCCAATGCTCACTACCATATAGCATAACTGGTCATATTGTAGTACAGTAGAATTTTCCACTCAATTTATTTGAAATGTTACGCCACATAAAACTTTCATGGCAAGTCTCTATTTCATTCACCCAGCTTTTAACATATTGCTAGCATCCTCCTCGCAACCTCTATTTCCTTGGAAAATTGAGTCTGGATATTTAAAATGGGTGTTATCATCACTTTGGCTTTCATTAAACTTGCAATATATGTATATTGTTTCTGAAACCCTTGGACTTCAAAGCACACTTCCAAAACTCTAGCTTTTTATTAACTCCCTCCTACGTCTCATTTACCAAAACTATATCGTCCACAAACATCACGCACTAAGGAATTTCTTCTTGTATATGCTTTGTTAATTAATATATAATTAGAGCAAAGAGATAAGGACTCAATATGGACTTTAGTATTGCTCCTTCATACATATCCTTCAACACTTATATATAACTAATTTATATCTCCTTACGCTCTAACACTTACCATAAGACTTTTTTTGAGAATCTATCATAAGTCATTTTCAAGTCAATGAAAATCATATGCAAATCTTTTATCATATCTCTGTATTTCCTCATCAAGCTTCTATTAAGGAAAATTGTCTTCATGGTTGATTGACTTGCCATGAATCTGAATTGATTAAGCAGAAATAGATGTAACACCACATACGTGATATTCTATAACTCTCTCACACAACTTCAAAGTGACTCATGAGTTTAATTCTCCTGTAATTTAAGCAACTTTAAATGTCTCCCCTATATCAAAAATGGGTACTAAAATGTTTTTCCTTCATTCAAATGGCATTTTCTTTAAAGTTAGGAATTTGTTAAACAGTCGGGTTAACTCACTGCTCCAACATCATCTAGACACTTTTATACTTCAATAGGTATACCATCGCATCCACAGGTTTTCCCTAATTTCATTATCTTCAAAACCTCCTTGACCTCCGAAAATCTAATCCTTTCAGTGAAAGTCGCATTCTTTGTTATAGTTATGTAGTCTATTGACATATATAAGCACTAAATAAATAAACAAAGCATGCTGCCCAAAGAATTTCAATTCCATAACCTGTTTGTGATCTTTGCTTTACAATTTCCTACTGCCTAAATGGTGGGCCAAAGATTTCACATTTATAGTACACAAACATTTGGATAGTTTCTACAAAATGAACCTTCCAAGGGCTGAATTTTTCATCAATAGATTAAGGCTCATGTATCTATTAAGATATGATTTCTTAACAGGGTAACTATCGGAATTTTAGGGTTTCAAAAGTGGGAAAAGAGAGAGAATTAGAAGAACTAGGGAAGAAGATCATAAATTAGAATAAGAGAGAGAGAGAACTAGAGAGAATTAAGAAAAGAATTCTTTATTGATCAATCAATACCTTCTGGCTACAATACAGCTTCAATTTATACAGGTTGTTATTAACAAAATTAGTTATTCTGTTATTCTCAACACAGCTGTACTAACTAACCCCCTAACAGTTTCTCTAACCACTTTTCCCTCCTAAATCTGCCACTAAGCCTTCTGTTTGTTGTTTCTTTTTCCATTTCCTTCAATGATATGTAACAGTATCCCTTAGTTAAAAGAAATCTAATTATAAAAGTGAACTACAGCCATGCCTTTCAAACCATGTTTTACCTTTTTTACCACATTTAAACCCATACTTGGACATTCTTGTACTCAAACTCAGCCATACCTCTCACCTAACCCCACTGACAAGCTAACTAAACCATTAAGTTTTCACAAAAAATTTCCCTCCTAAATGCAAAACAACTAAAGAGTATCTAAACAAAAACCTTAGCACTACAACACCTACATCTTTAATAATTTTCCTAAGTTTAACCTTCCTTGTGAAATTTAAAATAGATGTTAAAAGGATTTCAAAGGAAATATATATATTAGCTTATAATTATCATAAAAGAAAAATATTCACGAGTTAGAAATCACAAAGAATCACATGAAATGCACATGCATAAATGGTTAGAATATCTACTTGTAAAGATTAATGGTAGAAGGCCTTTTTTTTTTCCTTTTAATGGTAGAATATCTAATATTCAGATCCACTTATAAAAATAAAATATTCAAGGGTTAACAAAGCGATATAATCATATGAAGTACCTGCTAAAATAACCAAAACATTTTAAACTTGGATTTCAATTGCATTCCTATTTTCATGGATATTACATAGAGTACTTATCAATAATGTATTCACATCCTTCTAAATTTCTACTCAAGCAAACCACTACAAAACAATTTATATAACTTCATTGTAGTAAAAACAACGTTTAGAGCTTTGTTACTTCACTGGATACAGATTATTGTCTATGAAGACAAAAAAACACATTGCAAATTTTGATGTCAAAAAATAAAATTGCAAACCATGAGAATAAAATACATATCTTGTGTCCATACTAGTAAAATATAGCAAGAAATACCTGTCTATCACTTTTTAAAAGAGACTTAGCCAAGGTCCGACATGGAGTGGAAGAATCCATTCTTGTAACAGATAACTCTTCAGCAACAAGAGCAATTTCTTCCAATATGTGATTACGTGGAAAAACAATTAAACAAAGTAAGATAGCATTACGTACAAACTTCATGATATCAGCCCGCTTAGCACTGTCACTAGTGTTGCCCAATAGTAAGACCAAACCATTGCCAGTTAAACTCAAATTTCGTACTACAGAATCTGGCAACACCTCTAGGCTAAGAATTTTCTCAGTCCAACTTGAATTGTTTGTGCAAATCCTAAAAGGAATAAAAGATAAATTTAGCTTATTAAATAGATAACAACAACTAGAACAATGCACAAAGAGCATGTTGATCACTATGGTTGAGCAGACATTAAGCAAAGATTTCCGAGAAGTATCCATGTTTTTAGAAAGCACATCATAATTCTCTTTTTCCTTTGAAAAAAATAAACTAGAATATAAATCAACCAACAATCAAACTAGAAGTTGATTGCCACATATAACAGGTGTCAATACAACATATATACTATGCATAATGAGTTGAGCAAATTTGTGAGGAACCAAAAACAACTAGAATAAAGAACCTAAGAATCTGGATAATCAATTTATTTCTAGCAAAGCAAAGCTAGGAGCTTGAATTGGTTGGACTGGATGGAGACATCATGAGAAATTCATAGCCCTTTCTTTATTGAATTAAAACTGGCTTTTCTGTGAGCTGAGGGTGAGGTGCTTACTATGATGAGTTCAATATATTAGAACCATTAATGTATGGCAAGCAAGAGACGATGTTATACTATCAATAGGAATCAAGATGTTGCTGTAAAAGATCATCAACATGAAGTTAGGGTGCATTATAGATTCCTATCCAAGACGTTATATATTGGATGATTCCATGCGAATAACTAGAAACATGTAAAGTGTATGGCTATCCGATGATGAAAGTTTCAATAGGGTAAAAGTTCATTCAAAATCCATCAAAGAACAGCCATTACTTTAGGGCCTATTAGGTAACACAAGAGTCTTCTTGTTTTTTAGCACATTTGGAACAAATGAATTAGAAATGTAAGAATTCATTTACAAAATGAACATAATTTAAAATATGGAATTTAATTGAATTTTGTATTTTTATGTTTGGAACAAATCTATAATTGAATTATGTTTTTTCTTATTTCCTAAAATACCCCTTGTAATAAATATTATTGGAAAAAACTAACACAACTAAAAAACAATTATAATTCATGTTTATAATTGATATTTAATTTACAAAGTATAATATAAAAAAATAGTTGAGAGAGAAACTAATAAAAAAAATGTAGGGAAGAGAATGGAAGTGAGAGCAAAAAAGAGTGGCGAGAGAAAAAAAAAAAAAAGGGAGAGGAGAAAGAAGAGAAGAGAATTTGATTTAATTATGTACAATTCTATACAATTGAATTTGTAGAATTGAAATGAACATTTTTTAATGTTCCAAAAATGAGAATTTTTTTTTTTAAATGTGAAATTTGAAATGAATTCCACAAAATTTTGCAGAATTCATTTGTTCAAACAAGTTGTTAATTTCAACAAAACCAAATATAATTTCTTGTTGTTTGTTTTAATAAAAACAAAAGCAGTTTAAAGTTTTGAGAAATTTAACCAAGTAAAAAATTTTAACTGTTATCCTAATTGAATGCAGGCTTTGTTTTTTAAATTTCTAATTAAAAAATATTAATTGTTTACCTAACTTACTGCTCTTTCCCTCTTTCAAACAACTCCACGACTAAGGCTGAATAATCAGTCCAGCAACTTATCCTAAGTCAGATCCACATCAGTAAACTTCAAATTCAGAAAGAAAACATAAGAGGCCTGAAAAATATTAAAATGTTTCACGTATCTGTAATTCCATATGATATAATTAAATGCAACATGTTTTGCTTTCAATATGAAAAAGATATAAGATAGCTGCAACACAGATAAATGATCTGAGAAAAAGATTATTCAAAGAGGATTACCAGTTGGACATGTTGCCGCCAAAGAATTCAATAAACTGTGATATTACAGATAAGCGGGCCTCTTCTGACCTCAATGAAAACAGGTATTCACTCACATCTTCAAATAATATGACTCCCAAAAATTGTTCATCAGCTTCTCTACCAGGTGTCCCAGGACTCTGAGATACCCCATCTGTTAAGAAAATTTTCATTAGCTACACGAGTAAGCATTGATAAAAAAATTTCAGAACACATAAACTACAATTATACATTCACAACTTTTAACTGCAATCACACCTTACCATGTAATGTTATGCTAAAAGCATAGAAACAGAAGGGGAGAGAGAGAGAGAGAGAGGGAGAGTGTACCAGATTTTCCATGAACAGGCATCCACTGTTTGCAATCTCGCAATGACTCTTCTTTGGACCATTTAATCCAGGTTGAAGTGTCTTTAACCTCACTACTAGGCCCAGCATCCACATCAATGCCAAGTTGTTTTAGCAATGCTTCAGTATCATCTTCCCGCTTGATATCTTCATTCTCATATTTCTCTTGTAAGTCATCAGAGCCCACATCATTGTTGCCTACATTTTTGGGGTTTTTATCAGTTTCCATGCATTTGGATAGTGGTTCGAACCAGCCAGTCCAGCCACCTCTCTCATCATCATGTGAAGTCTCCTCTTTCATAGTCCTCTGCCTGTTGTCCTCCTCTTTCTCCAACCATGAGGACCAACCAATAGCCCCTTCTTCTCCAACTCTTGGGCCATTGCCATTCCAAAAGTGCTCGAACAGTCTCAGTTTACTATGCTCACTTAGGAGCAATGAAGGACAAAACAAACTAAATTCAATCTCAGCCTGAAATAAAGCAGTGGCCAACTCCTGGTATCCAGCCTGCCATTCAAACCTACAAAGACTAAGAAATAGATCAACCAGACCAAGTTCAAGCTGAACTATAGCAGGATCCACAGAAGAAGGCCGTGCATTTTGATGAATCTGCATTTAAACAATTTTAAGAAATATAACTGAACATATTATTGAAATGATGCATACAAATTTAGATCCATATCAGATAAATGAAAGAACCATGTAATCTTTTTGAAACTTACAAAAAGAAAAATAAAGGGATAATTACATTCAACACTCCAAACTTAATTACATTCAACATTCCAAACTTTGGGAGTTATTGCAAATTGAACCTCATACTTCAAAGCATCATGATATCAATCCTGAACTTTATAAACCATGCAATCTCACTAAATTTTACTTTCTCGTGGTCTCTGTAATTTCTCTATAAAATCTTAAAAATCAGGAATATAAAGGACACTCTTATTAATTAGGAAATGTTTATCTGTTCACTTTTTACAGTAATAATAATAATTTGATATGTAAATTGCAGTTAAAAAGATTCAACTGCATGCAACTTCTCTTTAAGATTTCTCACATTAAAATTAAATAGTTTGTATATATTATATGTAAAACTAAAATTATTTTCCAGATACCTAAAATTCCTAAATCAATTTTCTCAAATAGAAAATTGATAGAGTAATTTCAAAAAGAAAATTCAGCGAGAGTGGGGATTGAAATCCAAACTAAGATCAGGGTTGGCATTGCTGTATTTTAAAGCATGTGATTCAATTTGCAATAACCACTGAAGTTCAGGATATTGTGGCCAATTATCCCAAAAACAAAATTAGACCACAAATTTATAGTTTTTCCTACAAATATTTTATTTGGGCAGTTTAAGATGGGAAAATCATTTGCACTTAGTTATTGAATTTCAAAAAAAATTGTTTTGTGTCATAAAATTTAGAAGAAGCCCATATGCAAATCAAAAATGTTCACAAACATGATGTAAAAAAATGTAGGTAAAGATCAAGCTAACAGAAATATGAAATTGTAAAGATCAAGCTAACAGATATATGAAATTCAAACTATCTGCAATATGACAGAAGAAACAAGATATACAAGAAGATAAATTGAATTAGAACCTGCCTAAACTGCTTGCTGCAGGCAGAAGATAGAGCTTGGATTGCATGTGCATAAATTTTTCTCATGTCTGAAACCTTGAATCTGGAGAACTCCCCTTGAACAACCCGCAAATACTCTTTCCACAATTTAAGACTCCCTGAATATCTCATGAGTACATTTTGCCATCTGCTAATCAGCACATCAGTGCTGTCTCTGCTCTGATAAGCTTTCAGAAGATAAAGCAACAGTTCCTCATTATCAGCATTTAGCTCAACGGCTTTTTCCAATATACTAATCTTCTTCTCAAGCATCTGCAAGCGAGCACCTTTCTGGGGTTGCATATTTGCAACCCTGTCTTGAAACTCTGCAAAATCTAGCCATAATTTTTCATCATGAGGACGCTCCCTTGTTAATTGGTTAAACTCCCGTGTCTTTCGCAGTACTTCATCCTCCCAAGATTCCTCAACAAGTGAAGATGTTGAGACTGAACGATGATCAACACCTTCTTGGGGTGTTTGGTTGGTAGAAAATGGAATGAAATCATCCGAGGCATGGAGAACAGGTTGCTTGGGTGCAAGAAGCCGAAGGCGCTTTAAGTTCTTTTGGCGTTCGACAGCTGCATAGTTCGCAGACCAATAACGACCATTGGACTTTAGTTTACCGTCCAATGCATCAATATCACCATCTAAACCCAACATAGAAGTCCTTTGATTCAACCGGTACAGACCATGAAAATTCATGGCAGATAGCTTTGCAGAACTATAAGGTTTGTAGCGGGGAACATCCATTCTGCATTGTATTTGAGGTATATTGTAAATTCTAAACAGATGATGATAAGTATTAGATTTATCACCATTAATCGGAACTGAAACATATGATTATCATAAGATTCATCACTATGAACTGAAACTGAAGAAAATTAATTATAGAAACGAAAAGGGAGAAAACAAGGTACCTGTAAAGAGAGCCATAGACCAAGTTGTCAGCATCTCCATGGGAATCAAAGTAATAATTTTTAGGAGGTTTGCTATGAGAATCGGACCAAACCCTAACATTCGATTTTCTAGAACCGACATCAGCATATTCATCTCTAGATCTCTTTCTCCATTTTTTCTTTGAGTTCTTTTTCTTCTTCTTCTTCTTTCTCTCACTACCACTATCAACATCACAAGAAGAAGAAGAATTAGAATATTCCTCTTCTTCCTCTATTAACTCATAGGAAGCGGAAGATGGTCGTGGCTTCAGTTGAGCCTCTTGTAGATTGGAATCCTCTTCTTCTTGGTCCGATTCTATTGGAGTTTGGCTCTTCTGGAGAGAGGAAACCGCGTTTTCTATTACAGAGAGGTTGGTAGCGAAGCTGGTGTTGCACAGCCATTCTTGGGAAGGAGCGACCGTGGTGTAGTTGTTAGTGTTGGTGTTTGTGGTGCTTTGCCGAGTTCCGGCTGACACAGCAAACAAAGGGAACAGGGAGGTTTTTCCTTTTGCTTCTGTTTCTTCTTTCTCCATTTTGAAGAAACAAAAAAAAAACAAATGCTACTAAACCTCAAGTGTGTGGAATATAACGAGTTTCTTGGAAGGAACACAAGAAGGGAGGGAATCGTCTTCTATTTCACAAATTATTTCTTGGATGGAAAATCAAGATATACCCTACGCATTGAATCCTATGGGTTAAAGGCCAATTTCGCTTGGACCTTTGTTAGGATGGCTAATCGAATCTCTCTTTATAAAAAAATCAAAAAAACAGAAAAATCAAATAAAAAATTTCAGATAATCGATCCAAAACCATACTATACGAGAACTAGTTGGTATGACTTAAAGATTATTAATTACTTTCTATCAGAAATTATAAAATTAAATAATATTATATATGAGATTATACCTCGTATTTTATATATTTTTTATCATATGTATTTCATCTTTATATACATGTATATTTTTAATGGTTAGTTTCGTTATTGAATGTGTCCAATGATTATTATATTAAAAGTAATTGAAAATTTTTCATTGATTAAATTATTAAAATATTAATTAATTATTTAAAATTAATTGAATTTAAATTATCAAATTAGATAGGGTGTTTATTAATTAGTTAGACTTTGTAAGTTAAAAGATTTTTTTTATTCATCATCAAAGGGTGGGGATAAAAATGGACTTATTTTTTAGGAAAATAGAAAATAAAATTATATTGAAATATTATAATTTTCTAAATGTAGAATTTACAATGGATTTTTCTAATTTTTCACACCATAACTAACTCAACTCAATTTAGTTTTAATCTCAAAATTAATTAGAATCTGCTGTATAAATTTTTTTTATTATAAATAATTTTGGGCGATATTTTTTTATAATTGTAATACTTATAAATTATATTGTATTCTTTTCCTCCAAGTTAGTGTATGTATATTCCTTCATTTTTTTTCTCTCTTTTATCTCGATATGCTCAACCTTTCTAATAAGAGTCTCCATAAGTCTCTACTTCACGTAATCAAACCACTTAATCTTTATTCTCTCATCTTGTCATTAATCAATGTGACTCACACGTTATTTTTTTTTTTTTTTATCTTTAATGCTTTCATATGACAAGATAACACAACACAAACCCAACACAAAATTAGCGGGTTTAGATTAGAAGTTATTGTGTTGGTGTCAATTTCGTATCGATCCGTTTATGACACGAAAATAATCATATTGTGTTCGTATTGACCTGTTAACCAAAAAATGACACACTTAACTCATTAATATGTATGTATAATATTGTGTTAATATATTTAATTGAATATATTTATGATTTATAAAATATTTATATATGAATATTGTTTTTAATATTTTTTATAAATTTATATCTAATTATATTTTATATAATGATATAAATTATAGAAATTAATTTAATAAATTTGATAATTTTTAAATATTAAAATAAAAAATTAATTAATTTAAAATTTTAAACATTTTATTCATTTCGTGTCGTGTTATCTATTAATTAGGTCGATCGTATTCGTATTTAAATTTTTGACATGATAAATTAATTGTGTCATGCTCATGTTGATTCTTATCGTATCATGTTCATATTGATTCTTATCATGTCATGAACATATATCAACACGACTCAAACATGACCCACTAACACGAATTGTCATTCTTATACGTATCTTATAGATTCTAGTAACACCACACATTCATATTAGCATTCTCATCTCGGCAACACTTATTTTCGATACATATTATCCCTTCATTATCCAATACTCATTACCGGTCAAATAATCATATAGTTGGAAATATTGCGATCACATAAAACTTATGTAGTAATCCTTCATTTCAACCACAACTTTTATTTTATAGCTAACATCCTTCTTACAGCCATTATCTCATTAGGACAATATCATTTCATCCAAGTTAAGTCCCTTATTATCCCCACTTCGACATTTATTAAACTTATAATATATGTCTTTTATCTTAGTTCTACTGAATTTTAAAAATTAATTTTAAGATAAATATATTAGGTAGGACGGAAATATGTTACCCCCTACTCACATTGGAATGGGTCTCATGTATGATTAAAATGAAGACATATTTATGTGGATTTATCTTTAAGTGAGTATAAGGAATATGTTTTTGTCTTATCTAATAATTTCTAAATTATAAATTATTTTCTGTTGTTTTCTTATATCACAAAATATTTGTTATCTCAATGTATATTTTGACAATGATAAAACTTTGTTTATATTTATTCATTTACTTAATCATTTGTAAAATTACAAGAAGTGACAGTGATTATCTTTTAGTAACCTCATTATTTCAATTCTTAAATTGATAAAATTTCGACAGAGACAAATTAACCCTCAAAATAATTAGTCACCTCCACTACTTAATGAGGTCACCTTCATTACTTAATGAGGTCACCACCATTATCAATTCTTCACTGCTGTTACATATCTGAAAATAAAAATGATTAGATCTGGCAAAGAGAAAACTCACCATTATTATTAATTACTCACCCTTGTTACTTATTGTAACACCTATATTTTCGAATTATTTTTTAAAAATTATATTTTATTGGAAACTAAAATTATTTTAAAAGTATTTAATTAAAATTAAGAAGATAAAATTATTTTTGGGATTTATTGTATTTAATGGAAGTTAAAGTAAAGGAAAATGTATTTTTTGAAATTGATTTTGATTTTAATTATTGTGTCAAATTATTATGTATTGTTTAATAACTTAATTTTTACCTAATTATTTAGTTAAATAAATTATTTTAATTATTCTTATTCTTATTATTAATTTTTAAGGAATTTTAGAAATTAAATTTATATTTAAATAATTTTTATTAAATACATAAGAAATTATTTTTCAAGTTTTAAAATATCAAAATGAAGTAATTTTACAAGGATTTGATTGACTATTTATTTATAATTTTTAAATTTAAAATGAAATTTCTAAAAATTTTCAAAAAAATAATAAATAAATAAAATAAAAAATAGATCAACCCGACACTGCCATGTGGCATCCTCGGGATGGTTGCTAGCAGATTAAATCTGCTGAAGAAAATGTGAAGAGAAAGAAAAAGAAAAAGAAGAAGAAGAAAAAAAAAAAGTTCGGCAGCCAACTTTGGTCGTCGTTTCTAGCCAAACGGAGGAAGGTGACCGACACTACCCATACCATCTTATAGACTACCACAAGGAGAGCTCATTAACACTGGTCTTGCTTAATTTCGATTACCAAGTGAGGAGTTATTTTTATTCGAAATAACTCTCATGACCATATTGACCAAAAATTTCAAATGGTCATAATTCTCATTTGAACTATAAATTGAGTGATTCCAGTTCCTATGGTTTTGTTTTGATCCCAGCTTTTATTTGATACTTAACTCGCATCTGAAATTCGTAGGAAAATGAGATAAAAAAATAGGACAAGCAAACCTTCTATGGCGGATTTCGATCATTTTCGGAGGCCATTTCTAGTGATTCTCAATGTTTTCAGAATCGAACCAGTTAAAGAACCGATGAGGGCAGAGAGTCAGAGATTCGATCGGGATCAAACCTATTAAACCAAAAAAAATGGTATGCATATATATGTATATATAATTTGACATTTATTATATATATAATGAAAATAAATATAATGCAATTATAGCTAAATCAAGAATTTATATAAAATCATATTTTTATGGTGTCAATCCAATCACATTAAGTCAAAAGTTATATATATAGTAAGTTATGGACATTCACTTGCTCAAACATCTACTCACGCAATAGGGCCATGATTTTGACGTCGGGTAGGTTTTGGTGTCTGGTAAAATTGAAACGAAGTTACTGAAATTCTATTAATTTCTTTTAACTCAAAATAACATTGTTTTTGCTTGACAAAAACGACGTCGTTTTGATCAAAATTAAAAAAATAAAAAAAATAAAAAAATGACTCGCTCGAACAGGAAAATCGGTTTGATTCGACCGGTTAACTGGCCGGTTCATCGATTTTTTAACTGATTTTTAGGGGACAGGTAAATGGTGGTTGATCGGACCCATCCTTGGTTTGGTTTCTGATTTTTTTATTCGATCGATCGGTTTGGTCCAATTTTGATAACCATGATGATTATAGATTTGTTGACTCCTCTTTTCATGAGCTTTCCGATGGTACCCACTTTGCGTCATTGGTGACCGGAGCCAGGAATGGAAAAATGAGACGTGCGTATATTTTTTTGGCAACTGAGAGTAAATGAATTTTATTTTAGGGTTAATTACTATTTAGTCCCCCAGATTTGTCGAAATTAACGAAGTGATCCTTGTATTTTAAGAAACTCACTATTTAGTTCTTGTATTTTGGTTTTGTGAACGAATTGGTCCTTCCATCTACTTTTACGGTTAAATACCTATAAAATAACCAAAATGCCCTTCACTTGCAATGTAATACCCAGATTTTTTAATTATTTTTAAAATTTTATTTTATTGAGGAATAATAATATTTTAAAAATATTTAATGAATATAAAATTATTCGCTAGTTTATAATATTTTATTCTAAAGAAAATAAACAAATTATTTATTAATTAGTAGTTTTATGATTATGATGTTAATTCTATGTAACACCCTCAAATTTCATTCATATGACCTTAAATACACCTCATATAAGTATCAATAAAGTTGATTTAGACATTAGAATATCATATTTGTGCGATTTGACAAATCGCTAAAAATCGACCCGATAGGTAGGTAAGCACGTTGACATTTCGATTAACAAACGGGTTCAGAATTGTGAATTTTTAATATCACCATTAGACTCATAAGCTCGAGAAACATAAGAAATATTGTTTCAAAATTGAAATGGGACAAAAATATGAATTGTTAAAAGCTTCGTGTTAAAGATGCGAATACGAGAAGTGTCGGGGGGTAAATCGAATTATCGGAAAGCTAATTAATATAAATAACTTCTAATTCTTCATAAAATAGAAAATTTTTCTTCTTCCTCCATTGCTAAGGCTGGCCGAACCACCTCCCTTCCAAACTCCTCGATTTTTCTTCAAATCTTCAAGCAAAATCAATATAAAACTTGATAAAACTTAGAATTAAACTAGTTTCCACAAAAAATTTCAAGAAAAACAAGCTAAAAATTGAAAGACAATACAACTTAATATTTAGCCACTTCAGGGTTTCAGGTATGGATAATATATATATTTTTTGTTCTTTTTATCTATTTAAGCTATATAAATGATTATATATGTGAATAGATTGATAGATTACAAGATTGAGTTAACGATGAAAACCCTAAACTAGGTTTATGTCTAAATTGAATTTTTTGTATAGGATTCCATAATTCTAATTAATGTTATAATATGTTAGTTAGCATCTATTTAAATCTAAATATGTAGTAAAATTGGATGTAGAATCAAAGGAAACTGAATAATAATGTTTTTGCCTGTTATAGGCAAATCAATTTTTTATCTCATAATCGGCTAAATCGTCGATTCTGATGAGTTGTATGTATGTTAATATTTTTGTTTAAACCTTAATTTGATCAATTTGATTTGAATACAAAACCTGCAACTTTTTGAGCTATGTCATTCCTTTGAATTTTCCTTGAATTCAAGTTCCAATAATGTTGTTTATTGATGTATATAAATCCTATTTGATAATGCCTTTGTATTTGTTGCCATTGGGGTTTGAATTGTGAACTTTAGCTTTTGATCAATGTATCCCAAAATCTTATTTATTTAAACCTAAAGTGGTGCATACTAGGTGCTCAATGAAATCTCATTTGAAATATTTCATAAGTTAGCCAATGCTACCAAATTCGCCAACCTGGGTGATTTATTTTCTCACCAGCGTTAATGTATCTTCTTGACATATTTTGTACTTAATGTCTAAATGAATTTTGTAGCATTTTGTCTATATTTCATTGCTCCTTTATTAAGATTATTGATTCTATATGGAAATACTTGATAAATCAGTTCTATTGTGCTAATACTACAGAAACTGAACCATATTGTTTTTCTCACTTATTTGGTATCTTATTTGCTATCTTTAGCCCATTCATGTGTTTATATGACAGAGCTTCCTTACCAATAAGGTAGTGGGTAAATACTATCGGCATTGTGCATAATGAAATATAGTGATACCCTAGCTGGGAAGGGTCAAGGTCCTAACCATAGGGTCTGATCCACCTTATGCTATTTACATGTTATAAAGTAAATGATACATGTTTATGGCCTATTATTTGTTATATATACATGATATTTGTTGCCTTGAATACCTATACATCTATATTTGATGTCCATAAGCCATTTTCTTTAATTTGATCCTCTGATGTGCTACCTATGAATCCTTTGTTACATATTAAATATTTATTAATATCTACCTAGCCTTGTGTGTAATGATGTATATATTGACTCACTGAGTATGAAATACTCACTCTTTTAGTAGTTTTAACTTTTTAAGTTATAAGTAGAGCTAGTCCAAGATTTCTTTATCAGTGGACTCCAGTTATTTTGTTATAATATAAATATTTTACTTATATATATTCCTTGTGTAAATTTTAGATGCTTTATGGATATGTAAATTATTGAAATGACTAAACTTAGAATGGTCTGTAATATAATTAGTTATTGATATATAATATAAATAAGATGAGTTGAGATTATATATGATCACAAATAGATTGATTAAATGAATATAGATATATTGTAGCAAGTGATGTTTACAGGTTATAGAAAGGTTCTACGTGTGTTGGTAGCCTTATACTGTTCCTACATCCTAGGACCGTCATGTTCTAAAATTGGGATATGACAGAGGTGGTATCAGAGTATAGATATATTGATAGTATATAGACACATGTCAATAAGGCATAGGTGAACCATGGAGTATAGGAAATATTGTCTCATCATTTGTTGTATTCATTAAATATGTGTTTATTCTGCGATAATCATACGTGCTAAATAATTGTGTTTGCCTATTATAGTGACTAAAATGTCTATGGAAGAACGTGAACAAGCTATTGAACCTGCACCTAGGAGAGCAGAAGAGCCCAATAGAGAGGCAGAGGTGGCCTCAAATGAATCATTGATTAGAGAGGAATCATAGGAACCTTCTAAGTCCAGGAGAAGGACTGAGGAAACCAGGGAAGTTGAAGATCCCTGTAGATTAGAAGTGATGTAAAAATGTCAAAATTGAGAAGAGAATTATAGGAATTGAAAAGGGAAAGTCAAGTAGTGCCACCATTTGCACCACTGGCTATTCCACCAGTTGTTTCACCAGTACCTATGCCATCTGTTGCTGCACCAGTTAAGCCAGTGGTACAGGAGGGTCGCAGAGTGATTGATGAGGGTAGAATAAGCATGTTTAACTTTCTGAAGCTGAGTATGACAAAATATAAAGGTGGAAGAGGTAAGAAGGTTATTAATTTTCTAGAGCAAATAGAGAAGGTGGTAAGAAGACTTCCATGTTCAGATGTCAGAGCAGTGGAATTTGTTGATTTATTATTAAAAGAGAAGGTCTGGACTTGATTTTCTAGGCACATTGAGACACAATTATATAGTGATACACCATCGACTTGGGCACAATTCAGGGCTGCATTGTTGGATGAATTTTTGATAGAGGGAATTAAAACCAAAAACATAATTCAATTTGAACAGTTGGAACAGGACAATATGAGTGTAAAATAGTATGCTAATGAATTCATCAGGTTGAGTAAATGTGCCAGCAAGATTGTACCTACTGAAGCGGACCTGATCAATAGGTTTAGATAGGGATTACATGCTCTCCTACATAATGCATTGTTATCTGTTGAGTTCTTTATCTAAGATTGTTGATCAAGCAGTTCAAATGGAAGAAAAATATAAAGAAGAAAGATTAAAAAGAGAACAAAAAGAAGAAGATTGAGATAGGAAGACAATAGAGAAGAGGTGAAGGGAGTTCTCAGCAGAGATAGACATAGACTACAATAGTTAAAATTGAGTAGAGACCACAGATAGGTGGTCAAACTAGAGGTACCATAGGGCAATCTACTTCCATATTTTTACAAGGGTCATCTAGACCACCAATGCAAACATCTAATGTTCCCATATATGATTTTTATGGGAAGAGGCATGGGGCTGAATGCAGAAGGCTGACAAATGCATGTCTGAAATGTGGCCGGTAGGGTCACTTTATCATGAATTGTCCGATGTAGGGAGAACAACAAACTACTACAATAGCCTCACAACCTAGTATACAAATAAGTAGAAATGACAACAGTGACACAAGGGGCAGATGCAGAGGTAGAGGATCAAGACAGAGTCAGACTAGATTGTACCTACTGAAGCGGACCTGATCAATAGGTTTAGACAGGGATTATATGCTCTCCTACATAATGCATTGTTATCTGTTGAGTTCTTTATCTAAGATTGTTGATCAAGCAGTTCAAATGGAAGAAAAGTATAAAGAAGAAAGATTAAAAAGAGAACAAAAAGAAGAAGATTGAGATAGGAAGACAATAGAGAAGAGGTGAAGGGAGTTCTCAGCAGAGACAGACATAGACTACAATAGTTAAAATTGAGTAGAGACCACAGATAGGTGGTCAAAGTAGAGGTACCATAGGGCAATCTGCTTCCATATTTTTACAAGGGTCATCTAGACCACCAATGCAAACATCTAATGTTCCCATATATGATTTTTATGGGAAAAGGCATGGGGCTGAATGCAGAAGGCTGACAAATGCATGTTTGAAATGTGGCCGGTAGGGTCACTTTATCATGAATTGTCCGATGTAGGGAGAACAACAAACTACTATAATAGCCTCACAACCTAGTATACAGATAAGTAGAAATGACAACAGTGACACAAGGGGTAGATGCAGAGGTAGAGGATCAAGACAGAGTCAGACTAGTGGTTAGGCACCAGCTGGCAGAGGGTAAGGCCGGGTATTTACAGTTAATGCTCAAGAAGCCCAGAGATCAGGCAACACAGTAATAGGTAAGATTCCTATATCATGTGAACTGACTCAAATATTGTTTGATTTTAGTGCCACACTCTCATTTGTATCCCCTAAATTTGCATCTAAACTGAAAATTGAGAAATAATTGATATTGTAATATCCTAGATGAAACCCTAGTTGAAAACCCTAACCCTAGTACCTAAACCCTAATTGGAGTTAGGAGTATTTACCTGGGTAGGTTGCCTAATGTGTTCTATGAATTATTTCATGTGTTTATGTGTTATTGATTGCATTACATGTTATATGATTTACTTGATGCAATTATATGTGATTGATAAATATTGTGCTATATGATTTAAAATGTGTGTTACATGTGTAATTTATTATAAATTAAT
>CANXYC010281582.1:0-12770 GCA_948193065.1 Aleurites moluccanus | reverse complement strand
TTAAAAAAAAACAAACTCAAATAATATATATATATAGATATATATATATATATATATATATATATATATATATATATATATAATTACAATTAAATATATTTAATTTTATTTTATATATAATTATATTTTTAATTTAATATTAATTTAAAATTTAAAAAAATATCATGCATGAAAATTAAATAAAAATAAATAAACATATCTAATTCTTAAGAAAAAAAATATAAATTTTGAATATGTTAATTAATAGAATTGATAAATTATGAGTTATATAATATTGAATTATTTTTAAAAAAAATTTATTATTGATATTTTATCGATATTTTTTTTAAAATTTATTATAAAATAATAATGATTTATAAAAAAAATTAATTTAAAATTAATAAATCAAATCAAATAATTTAATTATAATAATAATTTAATTTAATTTAAAAAAATTTTATTTTAATTTAATAATAATTATTCAAACTAATTAAACCTATCTATGTCACCGCAGACAAGGACACATTTTTATTCCCGCCGGAAAAATTGCGGGTCAATTGCAGGCGTCTCTTTCTAGAACTTATTGGGCTTAAAACGAACAAGCTTATTAAGAGAGAGAAACTTTTTTCTCCCTTACCATTTGAATTTACAAATTTCTCCCTTTATAAACACCATAAACACTTTACTCACATGCCAAATAGCTCGTAATTTTCTACCAAATCCGTCAGGTCTGGTGGGATCAAAGGCAAAAGGAGCTACAAATTTTAGCCGGTCGCTGGCTCTATCTGGGGGACCCGGCCGGACCCATTACCTATAACTGCTGTATTTACTTTAATAGTTTACCGATTTCCCGGCATGAATCTCACGCTCACACGCCCTCTTTGCACATACACTTTGCATCTCAATTATTGTTGATGATCATGGATTCTCTCAAGGTGGAAGAAGAAGAAGAGGAAGGTATTGGTTCTAGAAACATAGAGGATGCTGTTACTCTTCCTCCGAATGGAAGATCAGAGATGGAGTTGACTGAGACAACTAAAGAAGAAAAAGTGAAGAAGAAGTGGAAGAGAAAATCTTCGTATTTGCCAAAAATTGGGTGTTTAAGAATAGAAGAGGACGAGGCAGGGAATTTTGATGCCGCGGTGGATACAATCGGAGAGCTTGCAAATCCTGCTCACCTTGTTGTTATGGTCAATGGCATTATGGGCAGGTTAGCCCCATTTCTTATTTAATGCTAATTATTAGTCAATTAATTGTATTAGTGTTTCATTAATCTAATTATCCGTTATGTGCAGTGCTCATAATTGGAATTTTGCCGCCAAACAGTTCTTGAAACACTATTCTCGAGATATTATTGTGCACTGTGAGTTTGAATCTGATTAGTGTTGTTGATTTTATTTATCTGATATCCTTTATTATTTTTGGTGATTTAGAGTGTAGATTGCTCCTAATGCACTTGGTCCCTAGGTAGATCTTGCATTCACTACTTAAAGTTTAATTGATTCAATTGGTTTCATTTTGGATTATGCCAACAATTAAGAGCAATCAATTTAAAATGATACTACTATATATATAAGCAATATTAATTAATGCTTGTTGATTATCCAGAAACTTAGAAACTGATCAAAAGCTTTCTTTGATTTTGATTAGTTGCTTACAAATGTATATTTTTACTTGTATGAATATATCTTTAGACTATCATTGATGGGCAAGCATTAGTCTTACTGTGAATTAAATTGCATGTATTAATTTTCATGCAGGCAGCAAAGCTAATTCTTCAACATTGACATTTGATGGTGTTGATGTAATGGGAGACAGATTAGCAGAAGAGGTACATTATATGACTTCATCATTCAACAACTTCCCCTACTTCTTGAATGTAGTTGCTACGTTTCTTTGCTGCACTTTGTCTGAATTACTGTACTTGTTCTTAAATGTTATATTCCCTGTTTCAATTTGGTTGGATTGATGTTGTTTGGCTTCACATTATGAAAATTGTTCCTTTCATTTAAATTTATCTAACCATGGTAGCAGCATAAGAGTATATTATTTCTTTCAGGTTATATCAGTGATAGAACGCCACACCTCTGTTAAGAAGATTTCGTTCATAGGCCATTCTTTAGGTGGGCTAATAGCAAGATATGCTACTGCTAAGCTCTATGGACGAAGTCCTGCAAAGGAACTTTCACAAGGAAATGGAGATTGTAAAAGTGATGTATATGGAGATACAGGCATAGAGGAAAAATTCAAAAGCAGAATTGCTGGACTGGAACCTGTGAATTTCATCACTCTTGCTACTCCTCATCTTGGTTCAAGGTGGCATAAACAGGTAAGTCATTTATGCTTTGCAGGGGCTTTTAAAGTGAAGAATTTCTTTTCGATGTTTTTAGTTAGAAGCATCGGCTTCTGTTGGACGTCATTTTATATTAAATCCTTGGATTCAGTCTCCATCGGAAAAGTTCTTAAATTAGATTGTTTGTAAGATACAATGCCCTTTTGTAATTCTTCCTGCTTGCTGGGGAATATTCATGTGACAGAATAAATTTACAGTTTAGCTAGGAAAAATTAAGAATTAGGAGTAGAGTTTCTTTAGACATTCTGTTATCAAAATTATCCCTTTCTTATTTCAGGTTCCCATGTTTTGTGGCTTTTACACTCTGGAAAAATTTGCTGCTCGTATTTCATGGTTTTTTGGTAGAACTGGAAAGCATCTATATTTGACTGATGGTGACAATGGAAAACCTCCTCTTCTTCTTCAAATGGTTAGTGATTGTGAAGATCTTAAATTTATGTGAGTTGCATCAACTTATGATTTATCTTTGAAATTCAGATACTGCATTCACAAGCATTCCAGGAAATTACCTGTGTAACTTTTCTTGTCCCTGCAGGTCTGCTTTGCAGTCTTTCAAGCGCCGCGTCGTCTATGCAAATACACGTTTTGACCGTATCCTATTACTATATTATGATACTTATTGACTGTAACATTTTGTTTTGGATGCCTGATTGTATGAGAAATGGCCAATACTCGGACATATGCAAGATTTATAATGCTTAGATAGTACATAAGAACATATGTCTGATCTTTTAGGTACTGACAACTCTAAAAATAAATCTTTTAGGCACTGAAATAATCCCTATAATTTTACTCTGTCAATGTGAAGAACTTGACGCCTCATAGATCTTGTGGGATGGAGCACATCATCTTTACGGCATCAGAATGAGCTTCCAAAGGTACTTTTCCAGCTTCTCGAGGAAGTTTCAAACTATATCTTGACAATGTTTTAGTGATTTGTTTGAATGTTTTGCCTCTTATCAGAAAAAACATCTTTCAAGAGATGAGAAGTACCGACATATAGTACACATGGAAACATCAGAAACTTCTAGCCCTCAACAGGAATTCTCTTCAGATGCCAAAGTTGTTGGATGCAAGTCTGAAGACATGGAAGGTTAGCTTTGCCTCTTCAAACTAACTATTTAAATCACTTCTTATTAATAAAAATTATAATCAGCAGTAGGTTCATTCTTTGTGTTATTTATTACTTATTTCTAGGCATTGCAAGTTTATTTACGCGTCAGAATAAAATAGCAAATGAAAATGCATTGCCACTTGTTAGTAACATAAATTTATCAACACTTTGGTGATGAAGGGGAGTGTAGAGGAGCAGGGTAAGTTTTTTGTAGGGAGATCAGTTGATGTATTATCAAGCTGAGTGGCAATTTTCTTGTATGATTCTGGCTGCATTAATATAGTGTGAAATGCCTTTATAGGGAAACTTATTACCGTTTTGCATGAACTTTGCCACTTGCCATGTTTTTCTTATGATGGAGTATACATGGTATATGCTGATCAGTGAATGAATGTACAAATTTGAACAGTTGACAGATCTTCAGTGGGTAACGACTGCATAAGAATGAATATGTGTAACATTTTAGGCCAAATAAATGATGATCTTGCAAAACTCTAATGTAACAAAACCTTGGTCTATTCTCCATTCTGCCTGTTTTATATATTGCCTTCAGAACATAGGAGTACCAGTACAGGAAAGTGAAACAATAAGATCAAGAAAGTGGATTGTATTTTCATCCTTATCATAGAAAACCTATTACCAATAAATGCACTTCTATTAGTAGCCATCGTTTGATGAATCAAGAGATCAATTCAACAAACTTATTCTATTTTTTCATTCCCATGTTATCTTACTGAAGTTAACGTCAACAAATCTTGATCACACTGATTAAATTTTTATTGCTATGGTTATCACCCTTCTTATCATTTTGCAATACCTGCAGGTGAAATGATCCAAGCCTTGACGAAAGTGAGCTGGGAACGGGTCGATATTAAATTCAACGGGTATAAACAAAGATTTCTTGCACATAACACTGTTCAGGTAGAGTAATATTTTCCTTTATAAGCAGAGTTTCTCCTGAACTAGATGAGGTTAAGCCTTAAGGCATTCATTATTATTCTCTAATTTTCTTGTCTTAACAAGGCAAACTAATAGCATTCTCTATAGATGGCCCATCTTTTGCCTTTAGCTGAGACATTGTTTTATTTATCTGCTATATTTCCAGGTAACAGGCTGTCTATATTCTGATGGGGTTGATGTGGTCCAACACATTATTGACAACTTTCTGCTATAAAAGGTGCAAATTAATTATAGTATAATGTCGCCAGTGCTCTTGCGGATGACCCATTCACCTAATTTAATTGCATCCTGAAGAGGAATTCCAGGTAACCTCATTCTGAGGTCAAGCTAAAATGGGCCACAGCAGAGTGCATGCAAGGGGAAGCGGTTAATCAGGTTTATGCTACAGAGTTCTTTTAAACTCGAGGAGTAGGACTATAGGAGAAAGTTAAAGAAGCACAAATTCATGTTCCATTCAAAAAAAGAAAAGAAAAGAAAAGAAAAGAAAATTCATTCTACTTTTTATTCCTCATATATCATGCTACTTATTATTCCTCACACATGTCAATTTCCCATATGGCAATATGAAATTGAGTCCAGTATTTTAATTTAGAAGATGTCTAGCCATTTTTCTGCCATTGGAGTCCCCAGCAATTCACCTGTTCAAGCAACGTTTACAGTTTTTCAGCTTTCCATAACCTATGGCCTGTCTTGCTCTTGTTTCATCTGAGTGAGCCTTAGTTGAAAATTTTACTTACACAGTCCAATTGGGCGTAGCCCAGTTCTGTTTTTAAAGAGTTAATTACTTTGACATTCATATATTTTTAAAATTATTTTAAAATATCTTTATATTTTATTATTATTAAAAAATTTATTAAATCAATTAAAAAATTTATAATATTTTTTATTTTCATTTTAATTTTTACTCCCAAATGATTATTTTAGTTTCACTTTCTCTCGCACTAAGGTAAAATTGTTCTTGGAAAAATTTGGGTATCAATTACATCACATGATTTACTTTTTAAATTTCCATAAATCTGAAAAAAAAAAAAAAAAGATAGAAATCAAAAAAAAAAAAAAAGAAAAAGAAAAAAGAAAAAAGAAAATTGTTGATCGTAAAAGGATGGGTTGCATCGATTGAATAAATGTTGTCCTAGTTTCAAGCTTTGCGTTTTTCGTGGAGGTGGGATATGTAGAAGACATTAGTAAATCCATTAAAACTTTGAAACAAATATTTTTATTTATTCAGATTTGCTATCTTTTGCCCAAAACAAAATCCTTCTGGTGGGTGCCAGATGATGAAACAGAGAGCTGAAATAATGCCCTCTAGACTATTCTTCTAAGCCAACAGGAAAGAGAGAGACAGTGATTAAAAGCCTTTGATACCTATTGCATAATTTCCTCCAAAGTATTCCAAACAGATAAAATTACTCGTATGGTTAATCTCAACTAAAATGAATTTTTGATAATTAACCACTCCAATTACGTGCTCATCACTACTCTTCAAGTTTCGTCGTCCACTCAAGCAATACAAACCCAATTGCAAAGGAGCTAGAAGGTAGGTATCAATGGCACCTAGTAGAACACCAGGCCTTGCAGTTAAGTAAACCTATGCAAGCCCAGCGAAAATCAATAATCTCCATTTCTGAAACTCTGATAAATCCTCAGTACTTCTCTGGAACTTGACCAACCCAAATTGAAAGATAGGGAATTGGTCCAGATGAAGAGTGTTTTCGAATAAATCATCTGGGATATTGCCAAATTATGCATTGCACCTTCCTGTGTTATCATTCAAACGATTAGTGAAAGAATGTAGATTATACTGGAAAAGAGGGTTACACTACCGACAGAGGAGCGGAGAGAGATAAGCGCCGCCTGGTCGGCTGCGCGATCTGGTTTAGAGAGAAGAAAGAGATTAAAAGAAAGAAAAAGAAAAAGCAAAGATTTTTGAGAAACATTGTCTTTTGCAGAGATATTGTTTTGGAGGTTACGAAAGAGACATTGTTGAACAAATAAGAAGAGGAGAAGAGAAGAGTGTGTGAATTAAGTGCAAAGCTGAATATCAATAAAAATGAAATTTTATTATAATATGAAAATTTGAGAAAATAATTTTTTATAATATATTAAAAAATATATATTAAAATTTATTGATTAAAAAAAAATAAAAAATTAAAAGAAATAATTTTCAAACAGAAATATTATTTTTAATTCAAATCCAAACTCTCTTGACATTAAGATATACATAACTATATATAAGAAATAACTTTCAGAAAATTTTAAAATATAATATAATAATTTATTTTAAAAAAAAAATAAATCACTAGACAAATCAAAACTAATATAATATTTTAAATAATACCTAAAATTAAATTTTTTATTAAAAATAATTAAAAAAAATAAAAATATTAAAAATATAAATATAAAAAATATCAAATCTTGTTGATATCTGTCATTATGGAGAGAGTAAGTATTTATATTCCTGCATTAAAAGGAAAGATGAAAGGAGTTTTAATGGATGAGCTAGAAGTTGATTTAAAAAAATATTTTGGGTATTAAAATAAATATTTTAATTAAAAATTGAATTTTTGGATTTTGATTAAAGAAAAAGGAAATAAAATTGCATGGAAAATTTTTTTTGTTGAATGGAAATAAAATGAAATGAAAATAAAATGTAGTAATATTTTAATATAATTTTAAAAATATAAAAATAATTTAATATAATTTAAAAAAATATAAAAATATCAAAGTAATTACTCAATTTTTTATTTTTAATATGGATGAAATCTATTAGGGCATGTGCATCTGAGTCTAGTTATTATTTGTAAGGCGGTCTGATCGGGGCGCTGCTCTTTGGTCCCTGTTTGTGGCATTTCCTAGTCGCTGCAAACAGGTCCAGAATGTGCCGTCCCAAATCCGAACTCTGGCCCCTTTTTGGGTGATTGTAATCAAGGCTACACTCAAGGCCTTAAATTTTATTCTCGAAATTACAAAATTATGAAAATATAGAGTGAAATATTGGTATCGATTGAAATATTAATATCGATTTAAAAATATATATAAATTTAAAAATATTGTATAAAATTTTGAGAAATATTATAAAAAAATAGGAGAAATAATTATAAATTAAAATATGAAAAAATTTATAAATACTTGAAGTTACAAACTAATTTATAATTAATCTGAAATTAAGAATATAAGAAATAAGTTTAATAAGTTCATACTTAATGAATTTGAATTATAATACATTTTATTATAATTACTACATACAATGCATAAATAATTATTATTATTACATTATGAAAAATAAATAAAATAAGAAATAAGAAATAAAAATATAGAAGAGTGAATTTTCTATTATTTTCTTTATATGTATTACAAAGTAATATGAACTCATATTTATAGGGTTAATTTTCGCTCTAAGTTATAATATATAAATCATCATAAATTACAATATAAATGGTGTAATAAAATTAATTTTAAATATAAAAACTTATGAGTGAACATCCACATTTATCTATATATTTATAAGACCTTTCCTTGAATGTCCATCTTTACAAAGAATATGTGTATCTTACTAGTAAAAATTCAGTGGAAAAAAAAATAATGAAGGAAAAAGAGTACACTATTCATGCATTGCAAATAGTACACTGTCTCATTAAAAATCTTACCAAAAAAACTCAATGGAACAAAACCTTTGGTTAAGGGAAAAAGAGTACAGTATTAAACTCCCCCTATTTGCAATATTATTAAAAATATTTAAGACGTCACATTTCTATATTATTAATTAATTTCTTGAATGTTGCAGTAAATAATATCTTAGTAAACAAATCTGTTAGATTGTCACTTGAACGAATTTATTGAATACCAATTTCATAATTATTTTATAATAATTAGTGCACCTATTACATAAGATATGATATTTCAGAATAAAAAATTTATTTATTATCTTTTTTAACTGGAAAAAATCTTTATTCTGATTGAACAACTATTGGACTATTTAATGAATATGCTTTATATATAAAATTATAAAAAAAAAAAATTTGTATATAAGTTAACTGATAAATAAAAATTTATTTTACCAAATGTTCAATTTATAATCGAAACATAATTTTATTTTTTCAAAATACTTCATCTCAAATTTTTTTTTAAACAATATATTACTTTTAGAAGTTTTCAGTAATTACAATAATGTTCAAATTATCAATATATACAATAATTATGGCAAATTCATAAACAAATTTTTCTATAGTATTACTTTTATATTCTACTTTGAATAAGTATTTACTAAGGCGGTTTTGCTATATGAGCCCAAATTATTTTAATCCATATAAAAATCTTTGTAATTTAATTGAATAAATTTCTCGAAAATTTAAATTATATTTTCCTAACATTTTAAATCTTTCAGGAATTTTCATATACATATTATTATCAATTGAGTCATATAGGTGAGTTGTGATTACATCCAATAAGTGCAAATCAAGTCTTTCATGTACTACTAAATTAATAAGATATCAAAATATTACTGCATCCATCACATGAGAGTATATCTCTTCATAATCGATTTCAGATCTAAGCGAAAAATTTTGTGTAGCAAATATTATTTTGTATTTTATAATTTTATTTTTCTTATTTCTTTTTCGCACAAAAATCTATTTGTATCTAACAGTTTCATATTCTGGTGTTTGAACTACTGGTCTGAAAATCTTATATTTTTCAAGAAAATCCAATTATGCTTGTATTTCATTTTTTCATTTTGGTCAATCAACTCTATTTTAACATTATTGAATAGATTGTAGTTCAAAATCATCATTTTCATTTATAAAAATATGTTACACTATATGTAAAATAGTAGTCAACAATCATTTCATTTTGATTCTATATTTTTTCATAACTAATATAATTTATTAATATCTCTTCATTTTTACTAATTTCAGGTACATGTATTTCTTCAAGAAGTGTATCTATGTTAGTATCTGCATTTTCAATAGAATTATCTTTGTTATTTATTATTTTTCTCTTTCGATGACTTTTATCTTTATAATCAATAGCCTTTAACGCTTCAAGCGTACTTGAAATTCATTAATATTAATAAGTTGTTTTTTTGGGATGATAATACAAATTAAAATATTAACAGTTGTTATATGAGATTTTATTACTCGTTTTAGATCAGCAAGTGCATTCAGCAATTGATTTGCTAATTTTTATAGATAAATTAATTTATGAACTTCTTGTTCATATTGATTTGTGAGATAATGATGAAGTATTTCATATGATTGTATTTCTTAATTTTTATTATCTCTCCCTAATGCTTACAATATTATTTTATCAAATGACAATCTGCAAATTAAGTAGTAAATATATTACCATTAATGACTCAAAATATTTAATTATTGATGGAGATTTATATCCAATTTATATTTCTAACCTCTTTTGAGGATTTATCTTAGTGCGTTATGGTAGAGTAATTACGATATATATCGCACATTTAAAAATTCTTAGATGAGAAATATATGACTTTTGACCAAAAGACAATTGATTGAATTGAAAAATCTTTTAGTTCTTCAATAAATTCTCACGTGATTTTTCAATATTTTTTCTATTATTTTTAAACCAATATGATCTAATTTGTCAAGCCAAATAATAAAAATATTTAGATATGTAAACTTCTGATTTATTATAATATTCTTTTCAATTTCACTAATTTATGTATAATGCAAATCAGAAAAAATAACAGAAAATTTTTCACTATACTTTTTTACCCGAAATAATATTTGTAATATGAAAGAATTCTTGATTCATCTCATTTACCGTCTCAATATGATATTCATTACAGCGAATATCTTTAAAACTTAACAAATTTCTATGAAATTTTGGAGAAAATAATGTATTATATATAATAAATTGTGTTCCTCTTGTGATAATATATTGACTCTTTTGGAGCTTTCAATTATTTTTTTGTTTTACCAAAAACAATTGCCTCATTTATTTTAAAATAAGAAAAATATTTGATTTTTTTAAAATTGTACGAGTTATCGCACTATTCACAATATATATATATATTGAAATCAATTCCCCCTTTTAATATTTTCAAAAAATTATTTATCACATAAGCAATATCTATATGATCATAATTAAGATCATAATTGTTAGAGATAAAATTTATTTTCACATTTTTCTCTTTTTTTGCTATGCTTGATAAATATCAATAAAATATTTTATCATATGACAAATATGTGACCAATTTTTCTTTATACCATATCGATAATATTTACTTTTAAAAATTTTGTTTATTTTTTCTATTCTTATTTATGTATTATTTTATCCCACTTCTAGTAGTGATAAGTATTCTTATGATATTTCTTTATTCTTATAAAAAAAATAATTATTATATATTTACCTTTAAATTTCATAGTATTATTGTTATATATTACAACATTCACTTAAAGGAATAAGATAAAACCAGTAGAATATGTTTCATAAATTTTTTACTAACAACTTGTTATTTTATTCAATTAAGTATGACTGCATTCACTTTAGAAAATGAGATTAAATCAGAAGGCATGAAGTTAATTCATAACATTTTTTCAAGTTTTTATTGATATTGCTACTACAGTAGCATATTCGATATATGAAAAATATTAACATATCATTATTTGTAAATATCTTTCACACATTAAGAGTTAATTCTAACAAAAAAAAAATATTTAAAATAAAAGAATAACTTTGCAATATCAAAATAAATAAATTCATTATTATTATCAATACATGATTAAATTAAAAAAATTATAATAATTATTCTAATTTTTTTTTCACTTATACTTTTATAAGATCACAAATATAAATTATTTTCTTTTCTTTTAAATTATATTTTAACAAGTATAAAATACTATAATCTATACAAAAACAAATATCATAATTAGAGTATAAACTTTTTATGTTAGATGTAGATTGAAAAATAAAATGATAATGTATAAAAATAAAATTTACTTACTCAAATACCTGAATTAGAATATTATCAAGAGAAAAAAATTTCAAATCTCAAATACTTAAATAAAAATGTTATCAAGAGAAAGATTTTTAAACTTTTTGAATAAGAAAGCTATCAAATATGTCATGGAGAACAAAATTGGGTAGTTTAAGGAAAAAAAAACTTTGATTTACCCATTAACAAGAAAAAAAAAAAATTGTAAAACATATAAGTATAATATTATTATCAATAAAAAACAATGAGACATAAATTATAAATAAAAAAGCAATGATAATATAAGAATTTTCTATAAAAATAATAAACTCATATTTTAGTATATTTTCATAAATATAAATAATTCATTAAAATAGTGAAATAAATAAGATGCATGAAATTAACATTTTAAGAGTAGACAAACTTTGTTTAAAAGTAGAGAATTGTGCTGATAACGTGTTATGAAAAATAAACAAAACAAAAATAAGAACAAGAACGAGAACAAAAACAAAAATAAGAAATAAGAATGTAGAAGAGGGAGTTTTCTATTATTTTCTTGGTGTGTATTACAAAGTAATATGAACTCTTATTTATATGGTTCATCTCCACTATAAATTACAATATATAAACCCACCATAAATTATAACATAAATGGTGCAATAAAATTAATCTTAAATATAAAAACTTATGAGTAGTGGGATAGATGAATGGATATCCATATTTATCTATATATTTATAACATATTCCATAATAATAGATAATATCATTTTTTTTGTTATTCTCTTATTATATTTATCTCATCAAATCCCTTTAATTTAGCAATATATATATATATAATATTTTTTGTATCTTGGGAATCAATACAATCTCCTCTCATACATGTATATATAGAGTTGTATGTTTATTCAATAAATGATGAATCCTTCAATTTGTTGTTAGGGTTTTTAGGTCAAGCAATGTATGCGTTTGCTTGAAACATTACACCCTAGGTATCTAGTTTGGAATACCTAGCATGCTGCCCCCAGCTAGCATATATATAGGTTTACACTAGGGTTAAACCAGTTAATGGGCTCTTGCCCATTAAAGCCCACTACAAAGGTCCTTTACCTATTAGGATTTATATTAGAACATATATTAGGGTTATTTAATATACCCAACAATCTCCTCCTATGTTCTACATATAATTTTTTTCAATAGGTAGATAATATAATGTTCAAAATAAAATATTGAATCATTATATCACAAAAAGATTCATTACTGAAAATATGAATTCTTTAAGCACACTATCAATTTTAGAAATAAACTAAATTGATGCAAATAAATTAAATATATAAATAATAAATATTCCAACATAGAGTTTTAGAAATTTAACTAAACTCAATCAAACATGGGCATTTTCACTTGTAAGTGAACTATTTATTCAA
>CANXYC010281527.1:0-30741 GCA_948193065.1 Aleurites moluccanus | reverse complement strand
TGTTTGAGATGAGATGGAATATTATAGAAGTGTTATTTATGTGTTTTGTTTTCTTAGGCATAGTCCAAATTTTAGAGGAGGTGCTGTCAAATTTTCTTCAGCATTTTATGTTTATTTTGAATGATATTTGTTTGATGCATGCGATATAGATAGTTATAGGGTTCTACGCGGTATTGGTCGCTTATGCATCACCCGTACCCTAGGACCGTCACGACTTCCGAGATAGGTCGTGACATTTCTCTATTTGTGTAATCTGCTCTTCTGTTTTGTATTTTGCTCTTCTTGGCATTTAATATAAAATTATCAAGTCAATCGATGAAACTTAGAAAGATCAAGCCGAATTAGAGAGAAAGATGGCGGTGATGGAGAAGTTGATTAACGTAGATTTGAGTATAATTTTCTAGGTTTTGTTATTGAAAGCCATATTATTAGTGTTTTGAGAATTTTTTATGTGATTAAAGTAAATTTATTTTGAGAATTTTCTATGTGATTAAAGTAAATTTAAGAACCATTTCTTTTTGTTTCTTAGGAAAACTTATCTCAAATGATGAATTTTGATGACAATTATGGATTTTGTTTTGAAGTTTTAAGTGTAAATTTGATTGCTTTTTTTTTTTTCTATGATTATGTGTTTATTTATGCTTTTAACTTGTAGAGAAAATGATGCTTGAATACTCAGTGTGCTTTCCTCAAATTGGAGAGAGAAAAATCAATGCTTTAAAGGTGTAGTACTTATTTGATTATGGTTTAAAATTTTGTTTTTTATTTGAATTATTTTAAATAATTTCTCCTGGGAGGTCGCTACCAAAAAAAAATGTTTGTTAGAAAAAATCACTTTTTTGTTTTTTATTGTTTAAGTGAAAATGAAATAAAAATAATGATAAGAGAGTAAAAATTAAACTGAAAATGAAGAATATTATAGATTTTTTGTATTAATTTAATAGATTTTTTAACAGAAAAATTTTAAATTTTAACGGAATTAAAATATAAAAATGTTTTAGTATAATTTTAAAAATATAAGAATGTGTTAATATAATATGATAAATATAGAAATGTCAATTAATTAACTCTAAATTTTAGTATCATTCTCTTAAAATTCATAGTTGTTAAAATCATATCGGACCGATCGGTTGAACTGAAAAAATTAAAAATCGAATTAAGGATTGATTGGGTTAGCCTTAAAAATTCGTCTTCCAAAAATCGGTTAAACATCGTTAAATTGATCGAATCGAACTGGTTTTTTTTTGTTCAAACGGGTCATAATTTATTTTTTTATTTTTATTTATTTTTGATCAGAAATAATAAATATCAAATTATATTTATTTTCATCATATATAATAAATGTCAAATTATATATACATATATATGTATATTGATTTTTTCGGTTTAACCATTTCAATTGCGATCAAATTTTTGATCTTTTAATTCTTTTTCTTCATCGATTCTTTAACCGATCCGATTTTAAAAATATTGTAAAAATTAGTTGAAAAAGATTTGATCCCACAAGGAGGGGCGCATGTCTTTGTAGGGACGAAAGCCTCTAATCTTCTAAAATTAGGCTAACAGGGCACAAACCCCAAATAATTGTACACTTTTTTATAAGAGTAGTGGTTATTTGATAAAAAAAATTTGGTGTAATGGTTATTTTTTTTTAGTTTTAACCGCTGTATTAAATTTATTTGATTATTTTTTTTAATAATAATTATTAGTAGTTAGATAGTCAAACAATTGTTATTAATAAAAATTTCAATTTGGAACTTTCTAAAAAAAAAATTATTTATTTAAATAAAAAGATTAAATTATTTTATTAAAAATAATATTTAAATAAAAAGTAAATATTAATATTTATTTTTAATGATTATTAAACCTATTAACAGTTAATAGCTGATAATAATTTTATTAAACACTTATATGCTGAGAACGGCGAAACCAAATGGGACCATAATTGCACATTGATATATGAAGATAAGAAGTTCTGAAAATTACAGCAAGAAAAAAATGATAGTAATACAAACAATATAGTTAAAAATTCATTGGCTGAGCTGAGAAGAAATAAGCATGATTGAAAAATCAGTGCATACAAGATTGAGATAATTTTTATTTTATTTTTATATTAAATGATATATATTTTTAAGTATAATTATTAATCTAATTAATAAAATCTATTTAGTAATTTAAAAATAAATTTACAATAGAATTTCTTATAAATATTCGGTTCCATTTCCTTTATGATTTCAATTCCATGGTCAACTAAATAAGACCAATTTAGTAAAAAAAATATGAGATATTTATTATTTATTAGAAACTGATATTTTTTCGTAGGAAAGTGAAATAATATTAAATATCTATTACTTATTAAAAATGAAAAACACATTCCAATCTTATTAATTTAATAATTTTATAAATTCTAATATCTTTTCTCTTTGAAAACTAAAAAATTCAATAAAAAACTATACTTTAGCTAATAATTAGTATTAAATAATTAATTATTTAATCAAAGAATTGAGTTAAAGAACATCTATAATTCATTCAAGATGTTGATTATTTTCAACCCTCCTTTTTTATTATTTTTTATTATTTCAATAAATTCATTGGTTTTTTTTTTTCCGTGTATATCTACAAAGCAAAGTTGTTTTTCCCTTTACAAAGAAAGCCATCATTAGGGGGTAAGTGAAATATATTATTATGGCAAATAGGATTAAATCATATTTTGAGATAATTCAAATTTTTTATCTATTTTAGTGTCCCATTTTCTGTCTCATGCACTTTTATGTGAGTCATATCATTAATGAAAAATTATTGACTACCCAAACATTTAAAAAAAAAAAAAGATACGCACATAAAGATGCATGAGACAGAAGATGAGATACCAAATAAGACAGTGACACACATAGAACTATATGAGAAAGGAGATGAAACTAATGATGTGGCGTAAGACTGTGGCACACATAAAGCTATATGGGATATGAGATGAGACTAATGATGTGACGTATATAGAGGTGTATGTAACAGAGAGTGACACACATAGAACTATATGGGAAAGGAGATGAGACTAATGATGTGGTGCAAGGCAGTGACATACATAAAGCTATATGGAACAGGAAATGAGACTAATAATGTGGTGCATATAGAGATGTATGAAATAGAAAATGAGACACCAAACGAACAAGATAATCCGAATTGGTTTGACAGAGGATCCAAATTGATTTTAGGATCCGTGACTGTCATTCCTAATGTATTTATTTTTTATGAATCGATTCTGAAATCTTACCATGGGATATAAGTTTGCCTTACCACTTGGACCATACTTCATTAGTATAATTTAATTTAATTCTATGGAGATTAACTAATTATAATTAATGGAAATTATAATTAAATTAAATTAACATTCATACTCTTTCTCTATAATTATCAAGAATAGATTAGTACCAATTCAATAATTATTATAACTATATAGATATAATATACATTCGAAAGCCATGCTACCACATATGGAGTGCTACGTTATATTAAAAGCCACTTCCACAGGGAGTGCATACCTAGAAAGCAACAAAAAAAAACTATTTTTTATATTAATAATAATAATAATAAATATTATTATTATTATAAACAACTCTCAGGCATGAGTAGTCCAGTGCTGGTTCCATCAATATTCTTACATGAAGATGTTGCTGCTTTATTCATATAAGTAAGTTTAATGTCATGTAATCTGATTCCTTTGCATGGATTGCTATTGCTGCATTCAAATATCACTGCCTGTGGAGTTGCTGATGTTCCTTGTATATTTTTGTATGTTACTTCACTAATCTTCACACCAGAACTCTGTCATGTTCAAATGAAAAATTTTTTTTTGAAAAAATTGATTTTTAGATATAATTTTATTCTTTTGTCTGAAAATTCAAGCACTAAAACATTGTTCAAGTCATTAAATTTTTAATGAACCAAAAAGAAAATTGTTGAAAATAAAATTACCTGGCCAGGACAACCTATATTGTTAGGGCAGTAATCCTGGTCGATAATGATTGGGTTCTCAACATTTCTCATGATGATGTTTTGGAAGAGAACATTCTTAACAAAGCTGGTACTTGGCCTGGCCCATGATTTTATCCTTACACCATTGTCTGATCCTATGAAAACTGCGTTTGTTAAGGTTATATTTTGTACTCCATCTTCATTGAATTGCCTGCCTAGACTTCCAATGCTGTCAAATGCCACAAACTCAACAACTTTAATTCAATTCCTTGTAAACTAGCAATTTATACATTATCAATATATATCAACTCAACTTAGCCTTAATCCCAAAATTAACATGGGTCGGTTATATAGATTTTTTATTTTCAATTTAAACGATTTTGGGATGATATATTTTTTGATAACTGTAATATTTCTAAATCATATTGTATTCATCTAATCCAAATTATTTTGATTATCAATATATATCAAAATAAATAAATGGATAATATTATTAAGTTTTTAGAATTTTCATGATTGGATTAGACGCTAACTATAACTTCAAATTCAAACTAGAATAATTGCTCTAGTTATAATATATAAAATATGATTTCATTGTTCATCACTCAAGCAATGCAATTCCTTTTCTTTTGAAAAAAAATTATTTAAAAATATATGAAAAATAAAATAAGAATTGCGAGTGAGTGAAATAGTAGTTACCTAACGCCATGCCCAGGGCCACACTTAATATGACTCATATGTAAGTTTCTGGTGCCTGGACCGATTGATATGCAGTCGTCTCCAGTCTGAAGCGTGCTGCCGGTGATTGTTACTCCGGTTGCTGCCTGGACGTGGATGCCGTCTGTGTTAGGGCTTTGGTCTGCAGCTACAACCCTCACATTTCGAACTTGAACATTGTTACAACTGTTGATTACTAGGTGAGTTAATTGACTGTTGATAGATGTCAAGCCGCTTATTATGATTTTGTTAGCCCAGTTGAATGTTATGGACCGCATCAACAAATTAATACAAATTAAGCACTAATTCTTATTATTCAAGCAAATTAACCTCATATATAAATACTTAAATAAGCATTGATATTTATATGCATTATTCTTCATAAATTTAATTAATTAATTAATATATATATATATATATATATAGTACAGTACAATTATAGAAACATATATATTTATAAAACTAGCTGTATTAATAAATTGAATTTGCATGATTAATTAAACTATTTATGATTAACTTACTCTAGCTCCCACTGGGCAATTTTTCCCAGTTCTTCTACAATTCCAGAAGCCAGCACCTTTAGCATCAAGAGTACCACCAAAAACAGAAACTCTATTAACTTGAACAAACAAATCCAATACCCAGAATTTCCAAGAGCTCGATAATCATCAGGAGCAACAATGGTTCCATCTATCTTAACATTAATTCTACTCTTACATGGACCTCTAAACACCATTGCTTTGATCAAATACCTTCCTTTCGGAACATTAATTGTCGAGCTAGAAGCAGAATTACAAGCAGCAGTCCATGCTTTTAAAAATGATTGTGTTGAGTCTGTTTTTCCATCTGGTTTTGCTCCAAAATTTATCACACTAAACACTGCATTTGATGAGTGAAAAATGAAGAAGAATGATACTACAAAAGAAACAATATTAACAACCTTATAAGCCATATTTTGAGTTAGTGTTAGAGAAAGAGAGAAAGAAGCAGTTGAAGTATACAAAAATGACAGTTATAGGTGGTTTTATTTATAGTAGTGGTATGGTTAGAATTGAATATTTGTCAGTTAGGATTAATTAATTAAAGATTATAAGTCGTCAACTTGAATTTTAAACTTTCTTTTTTATTTGCACGTCTTCACGTACTTGTAGCTAAGAGATATGTACGGTGACATGTGATAAGTTGTGAATCCATGGAAAAATTGAACGTATGCATGTGATAAGCTGTTCATAAAGTTTTATATTAAAGACTTAATTAAAAGTGTGTTAATTAATGATTAATTTTTTGAACAATAATGTGGACGGAGAAGCCTGTTTTGATGTGTACAGAATGTTCAAATAAAACATCACTCTAATTAATTGCAAAATTAAATTTGAAGATTATTTTTTTAGGAAGAAATTTGAAGATTACTTTTGTTTTGTTTTAAGTTTTAACTATATATGCATGTATTAATTCTCAGATAAAAATTAAGAAATTAATTATGAGAAGATTAAAAATTAATTTTATATAAAAAATTATACTTGAAAATTTTTTAATGAATTTTTTTTACTGAATGATTCAAATTTATTAGAACCTGTATATGTTATATAAATTATTACCTGGATATGGAACAAATATTTGCTTGTTATCTTTTGTTTTTTTAGAGTAAATTATTACTTTAAGTATTATTATTTTAAAATTAATTAATATTTTTAGTCTTAATTTCAATAAAAAAATTTTGAGGCAATAATATGCAACACTTATTGTATAGAGTTCTCCTTTTGCCACGTGAAACGTTGAGGAAATCCGGAGAAGTTGCTGCCGGAAATATGGCCGATTCTATAGATGTTCCAATCATTCAAATGAAAAATACTTAATATAATAAAATATTTTAATTAATATAACATTTTTATTTTTTTTATCATGTAAAAAAATATTACTTAATATATTTTTTTTATTAAATGGATATATATATTTAATATAGATAAATATTTTTTAATGATGTTTAAAATTAATTATACCAAAAATTATTATTTTAAAAAATTATTATTTATTAAAATTCATTCTTTAAACTCTTAAAAAATGATTACTGTAATATTTTTATTTAAAATCACATTTATAAATAAATGTTAAACACTTAATCACTTAAAAATTTAATTTTCTGCAATATTTTTAATTTAATTTAATAAATTTTTAAATATTAAATTAAGGATCCAAATATTCATATAAAATATATTTAAAAAAAAAAACTATAAACAGATAATATTTTAACGATTGGCATATGATCAAAGCAACCGCAAAAGGGTACCAAAGGATGAACGAGTATTAGTAGTAACCGTACGACTATCAGTTTTTTGAGCAATAATCAAGGGTATTCAATTAATACGTAGTATTATCTTATTATATCAAAAAAGAAAGGCGATATTAATTTTTTTTATTCTTAATATTATTATTATCTTTTTTATTATTAAATTTAATTATAATACCCTTATTTTATTAAAATTAATTATTTTTATAAGCAACGAAGACTTACATTTCATTTTTTAATATATTTATTTATTATTATAATATTTGATATGTAGAAATATTATTGTCTATATTTTTTTGTTTTTAAAAAAATATTATTCTAGACATTATATTTAATAAATATATAATTTTTTTACATAATAACATTTTTTATTTTTACAACTTATAAAATAGTTTTTTTAATTTTTAATATTCTGTTTAATTTTTGTTTTGAAAGCAAAATTCTTTTATTATCAAGAAAGTTAATTAATCAAATAAAAAAAATGAAAATATTAATACTTCTTAATATATTTTGAAAATAATGTAATGATTTAAAAAATATATTTTTTTTTTGTAACGATATGCATATGATTATTTAATTATTTACTTATTAATCCTATCATTTATTTAATTTTAAAAAATATATATGATTTATTAAGGTATTTTAGTAAAATATAATTAAAAAATATTTACAATGAGCAAAGTTTAATATTTTTTCTTAAAATAAAATATTAGTAGGATTATAATTTAAAATTTAATTTGGTAAATCATCATTCATATTAAACATTAAAAATAAAAATTTGCTCAAAAATATAATCATCAAATCAAAATTTTAAAATTAAAAAGTAAAAGAAATTTTTTAATAATATGTAAAAATGAAAATCAATTTTAATCTTTATACAAAACTCTATATTTAATAAACATATTTTTTAAAAAATATATGAGAAAATATCATTTTTATACAATAAAAATATAAATAAAACATAAAAATAAATGGAACTTAATTTTTTTTAGCATATAAGTATTTATTTCTTATGAAAACTAAAAAATAAAAATTTTACATAAATCTTCTTTTATATGTATAAATTATATATTTTTTAAATATATTTTTATTATCAAAATTTTAAATGTATATAGTGTGAATTAAAAATAATAAATAAATAATTAAAATTTAATTAAACATTCATTCTTCATAAAAGTCATTAATTAAATAATATAATAAAGATATTATAATCAAATTCAATAATAAAAAAGAAAATGAAAATGTCAAAAATTAAAGGGGAGTGTAAATATCACCTCCCTTAAAAAATATATATATATACTTCATCATCAAGTTTATAAGGTTGTAAACAAGATAATATTTTCAAAATTCTTTAAAGAAAAAATATATACATATATTTTTCATATTTCCCATTTTTTTTCATGAAAAATTATTGTATCCCATTGTTTAGATTATATTTATTTATTTCTCTTTAATGTTGGGAGTATTTAAGTGGGTATTTAATAAAACTTTTGATATAGCTGTTAATTGTTTTATTTTCAATAATTACATCAAATATGTTTGGTTAATATAACTGTTAAATAGTTATTATGTAGCGAAACAATTAACATTTACAAAAATTTCAACTTCTGTTTAACTTAGCAGTTAATTGAAGGCCGATAATTAATAGATTTTACTTAATAGCGGATTGTTGTAAGTGTTTTATTATTAACTGTTAACTGTTAATATATTTAATGATCATTACAAATAAATATTAATATTTATTTTTTATTTAATTATTATTTTTAAAATAATAATTTAATTTTTTTATTCAAATAAATAGCAGCTTCTTCAAAAAACTCCAAATTAGAGCTTTATAAAGCTGTTATTTGATTACCTAATAGCTATTAACTATTATTAACCAAACGAATTTAATGCAGTTATTAAAAATTAAAAAAAAAAAGTTATATCGAAAAACTTTATCAAACATTCATTTTTTTAAAATAATTTATACTTATTTAAATAAAATAAATAAATTATCATTTTAAAAATAATATTTAAATAAAAAATAATTATTAATATTCATCCTTAATTATTATTAAATATATTAACTACTAACAATTAATAATTTTACAAAATATTTATAACAAATAAATATTAACTAATAATTATCAGTTATCAGCTAAAAACTGCTATCAACAACTAAAAAAACATACAAAATATTCAAATATATATGATATTTATGTATTCTTTAATAATTTTTATCTTTACCACTAAATTAATTATCAATTCATTTATTTAAATTATTATTATTATTAATTCTCACTTTTCTTTCTCCTTCAAATGTTAATTTAATTAAAGAAAAAATAAATTATTGAAAGATTATTATAATATAATTATTTATTAGAGAGTTGTCTTCATGTTCAAGTAAAACAATATAATATTCTTGGGCATTAGAAAAGAGAGCTTGCAATGATTTGGATTAATTTTTTTTTTTTGTGGGAATGGAATTTGACTTTAATTAAAAAGCAGGTGATAACCTTGTGCATAAGCAAAGTCAATTTGATGTTTAAAGGAATGTGACCTGGGCTTCAACTCTCCGCTAAATTCATGCATTTGTACCTTTTGATTTGATGGTTGAAGCTGTGGAGGATTGGGAGTTGTCCTAAACAATTCCAAATTATTTAGACTTGAAAGCTGTAAACGAGCTGTATTGGGCCACTTTTTCATTATTAGATTAACCAATAATTATTTTTTTTTTATTTTTAATTATACAAAAATTTATTATTGTTATTAAATATTTTTATTATTTTATATTTTTAAAAATTAATAAAAATATTAAATACATGAGAATAAAAATAATACCAAATAGTCTCTTGTTATTTTTTAATGTATAAAACAATAAATATAAATAATTTATTTCAACTTTTCCTTATAAATATTAAAACATAAAATAACTTTATAGAATTAAAAAAATTCATAAAAATTTATGTAGTATAAGAAATATATTGCTATTGAACTATCCCATATTTCATTTAAAATCAAAGTAGGCATGTGTATTTCAACAAATGTTGGTTGAGATGAAAATCACTTGATTCATTTAATTAAAAGTGTTGAATTCAAATTCTAAAAATATAAAAAATATTATAGAAAGCATTATTTCAATAAATGAACCCGATCAAATTATAATTTAAATTAGTTAAAATAATCATATTTCAATAAATATTGGTTCAGACGAAAATAACTTAATTTATTTAATTAAAAGTCTTGAAATCAAATTTTGAAAATATAAAAAATATTATTGAGAGCGTTATCTCTATAAATGAGTCCGATTGAATTACAATCTAAATTAGGATAATCTAAATATTAGGGGAAAGTATTAAAAGTAGGCATGTAAATAACAATGGAGCGGTAAAATGGTGTAAAATATCAAAATGATATTGAAATTGTACTGTAATGGATCACCATTTTTCACATCAAATTAGTGTTGTGCTACAGAACAAAACGAAAATTTGGCAATGTACTGTAGCACAATGCCAAATTCCTTTTTTTTTTTTTCATTTTTTAATTGATTTTATTATTTACAAAAAAAAAATCCTATTTTTTTTTTAAGTTCAACAATTTTAACCTATAATAAATTTATTTAAAATAATAATTTTTCTTTTCTATCCTACATTTTTAATATTTGAAAATAATACAAATTATAAATGACAATGAAAAAAATCAAATATTTATGTCTACATTAATTAAAATTATATAATTAAAATTATCCAAATTGTAATGTTTGGTTCTCAATTATTTTTATTAATATAATTTCTTTTTAAAATAATATATTAATAGTAAATGATTCATTTTAATTAATAAATTATAATATTATAATTTGTTAATTTCTAACATTTTGTTAAATTAATAAATATATTTTTGGAATAAAAGGTTAAATAAATTTATTTATGGGCAATAGTAAAATATATAAAATAATAGTGAATTATAAAAAAGTTGTATAAAAAAGATTAAAAGAAATATAAATAACATTTTTTTTATGCGTTAAAAGTAGTTACGGTTGGAGTGAACTATATAATGTCACATTTATATTATTTTGATGTAAATTTAACACCAAATTATTGTTATGCATCGGATATGTCCTTAATGATATTAAAGTTGTATTTAGATAATATAATAGTAAATTCAAGTTATAATTAGTTGTAACATGAAGACTTGGGATTCAAGCATATTGTAGTTAGTGATAAGTTGGTTGAGGATCAAATAGTCGTCTATTTTAATTATTAATATGAAATATATTAGAGTCCGCTTGGGATGAATAATTGAAAAAATTTAAATCATATTAAAATTATAGTTATTTCACATAAAAATTTTGAAATTAAAATTAAATAAAAATTGATGGCGATGGAGATGATGATGGTGGTGACGAATTGTCGCCGATAATAATGATGAACAGCCATCATCGATGATAGTGGTATGCCAATGCAAGGTGGGGGATGGAGTGACAATGATGATAAGAGTTAAGACTACAATGCTAGTTGTTATTGTGAAATTATAATTTTTATAAGTTAAAATAAAATTATAAAATTATTTTTTAATTATATGAAATTATGAGTACAATTTTAATTTTAATTTTAGATGTATTGCTAAATATTGAAATTGAAATTGAATTCCAATTATAATTTCAATTTTAGCCTCTCTTGGAGGATCCTTGGAAATAAAATGCTTATTAGTTAGCGGAAAATTAAAAAAAAATACTATGTTATTTGTCTATTCAAATATTTATGTATGCGATTTTTTTTTTAAATATATATATTTTTTTAATTTAGACTAAAAATATTGACACTTTTCTTTTAATTTTTGACACTCTCATTAATTTTTTTATTATTATTAAATTTGACTATAATACTCTTATTATATTTTTTTAACTAATATTTCATAAAAAAAAGAATGTTTAATTTTTTATTTATTTTTATATTATATTTCATTATTATTATTTTTAATTTGCACATATATAAATATAAAAAAACTAAGCAAAATTTTTAGTTTTTTAGTTTTTATTAGAAAAAGAAGACTTATGTAGTAAAAAAAAATTACATTATACTTTTATTAATTTCATAAAAGTGATATTTATATTTATATTTTTTTTAAAAAAGTATGATAAAAAATATATTTAATAAATATATATTTTTATTTAAAAATAATAATATAATTTTTCATTTTTATTATTATGAGACAAATCTTTTTTATTTTATAATTTTATAATTTTTATTTTTATTTTTCTGTGCAAATATATATATTTTTCACTTTTAATAAGAAATATAATTTACAAAATAAATTCTTAAATTATAATCCTATAAATATTTTATTTTAAGAAAAAATTTTAAATTGTGCTCATTAAAAACATATATTTTACTAAAATATCCTAATAAATTATATATTTTTTTCTTTATAAATTGAGTAAATTATAAGATTAAAATAACAAGTAAAAAATTAAAAGCATTCTGTTACAAAAAAAAATATATTTTTGAGATTATTATATTATTTTTAAAATACATCGAGAGGTATTAATATTTTATTTTTTTATTTGATTAATTAACTTTGTTGAAAATAAATTTTTTTTTGAAAAAAATTAAACAAAATATAAAATTTGGAGGAAAAATTATTTTATAACATATAAAAATGAATATTTTATTATGATATTTCTTATATAAATTATATACGTGTGTATATATGTGATTTTTAGTATTATATATATTTTAAAATATAAAAAAATATTTCAATAAATTAATAATAATAATAATAAAATATAAAAAAAATGAAAATGAAACATTCTTTTCTTATTAGAGTTATTAGTTAAATAATGTAATAAGTGTATTGTACTCAAATTCAATAATAAAGTAATAATAGGAGTGTTCAAAACTAATAGAGAAGTATTAATATCACTACCCTTAATTTATTATGTAAGTGTTTGACTATTTAATTAGAAGTCTTAAAACTAGATTTTGTAGGAAAATATTAAGTTTTTATATTAATTAATTTTTTTTAGTGTTTAACAATAAATTAAAACAGATATTCAAATATTTAAATTGAGATTTTTTTATAAATAGTTAATTAATACTAGCTTTCAATCGAGTTTTCAAATGTGTTTATTTTATAAAACATATTTTCATAAAACTCTATTTTATAAAATTTCAATATAACAATAAAACTTTGATTTGATAATTAAATTGCAGAACACCCCAATGTCAGGCATTGAAATGTTAAATGTACTACACTCTTAGTATTTTGATGATTTGGATATGAAATATCAACTAAAAAAATATTGATTTCTAATGTGAATTTTCATATTGACACTATGAGATGATCTACTAATCTATTAAAATATTTTTATTAATTATAAAAATAAAAATGGATAAATTTTAAAAAATATTTTTAATTTTTTTATATAAATCGCTTTGGACAAAAATATAAAAATTAATAAATTAATTATTATATCTTAATTTTAATATAAAATGACTAATATAACTCTATTTGTTGTAGGGTTTCATTAATTATAAAACTGATTGAAAATATAAATTTAATTTTTAATTAGAGATAAAATTAAAAATAAATAATAAATATAATTTTAAAATCAATGAGTTATAATTTTTTTTTCTCTCTAAAATTATATATTATAAGAATGGAGAGAATATAAATTATGGATTTCATTCATTTAAAATTTTCTTTACATTTCAAGAAACCAAACAGATCTACAAAATCAAGTAATTATTAGGACCTCTAAATATTGGGCTTTTTTCAGATTTTAAGACACTGCATGAAAAAACCCATTAATTGGCCTAAAAATGGGACCATGGCTTTGAAAACCCTATCCAGCTCCTATAAAATACTAACGACATACGCGAAAGCGCCCCTTTTACGTTATTGAGAGAGAGAGAGACGCACAGAGCGCAAAAGATGCAGATTTTTGTGAAAACCTTAACGGGGAAGACCATAACTCTCGAGGTAGAGAGCAGCGACACCGTCGACAATGTCAAGTCCAAGATCCAGGACAAGGAAGGTATATTTACTTTTTTATTTGTTTTCCACTTGCAAAATTTTATTTTCCTTGTTTGTTTGCTGAGAAAATGAACATTTTAGTACTATGGTTCTAGCTTTATTTCTAGTATTTTAACTTGTGATTTTGATTCGAAAAATAATTTTTTTTATTTGGGTTTTGGTTGAATAGGAATTCCACCGGACCAGCAGCGATTGATCTTTGCGGGAAAGCAGCTTGAAGATGGCAGAACCTTAGCTGATTACAATATCCAAAAAGGTTTTTTCCTTTTCTCTTTCCGTTAATCAATTTCAATTTGTGAAATTTGCCCTTGTTTTCTTTTTATCTATTTTGTTTGCTTTTATGCAGAATCGACCCTCCATCTTGTGTTGAGGCTTAGGGGAGGAATTATAGAGCCTTCTCTTATGGCTTTGGCTCGCAAATACAATCAGGATAAGATGATCTGCCGCAAGTATGTCCTTTTCACTTTGTTTATTTCATCGGAGCTTCGTTTTACTGGATTTGTTCAGAGTGTTTTCGTTTCCATGTGTTCAGGAATGTTGATTTTTGGTGTCCTGGAATGTTAATCTTGATTATATGAACTTTAGGGTACTCAAAATATAGCTTCTTTGCTTAGACATGCACTAGAGGTTATATGAGGCCCGATATTAATCTCCATTCTTCAACATTGTCAACTGGAATTATTTACATTCAGTTGATTTTCATGGCTGGTACATTATACTACTTAAGTTTGTTTATATGCAATATTCTATCCTGGGTAAACCTGTTGTTTGTAGATAATATAATTAGTTTCATTTCTCCCCATTTTTGTAAATGTGCTGTTACTGAACAAACTAAGTAGTATTATTTTGGACTTTGATTGTCTACCTATTTGGGTAAGCTATAAGTTTACTTTCTGAAACCATTTCTACATAGTGAGCCATGAGAACTAAATGCAGATTTGTGCATTATCATATATTTATGTTGGTCATTGACTAAAATCAAGAGTGTAACCTGTGCTCATTATGAAATTGCATTTATTCCATCATTTCAGCTCTTTATTTGTTCTTTTTAGTTGTCTGTGGTTCTCTTTTTCTAATCTTTTTGGCCTGCATATGTGTTTTGCTTTTCTTTACTATAGGGACTTCAAGTAGAACCCTATATTTATCTTCAGCACAATGAATGTTAACTTTATTGACTTGAATAATTTACTTGCGGTTGATTTTAATGTTGTGCATGCTATCACATGTGGCGGGCACATTAGGGTTACTTGTGTGGTATGAACATCGAATGTGAGAAAAATTGTGCATAGGGTTAAGCATGCTTGGAGATAGAATGGCAGTTATAAAGGAACAGAGAAGTGGTATATCTTCTGCTTGGTATTTTTGAAACATTATGGGAAGAACTTCAGCATTTAATTAGTGGTTCACGTATGTTTTTCATTCTTGTTTTATAGGTGTTATGCTCGTTTGCATCCAAGGGCTGTAAATTGCCGGAAGAAGAAATGTGGTCATAGCAATCAAGTTCGAATTCTTACTGATTCATCAATTATGATTTATTATTTTCTCTGTCCATATTACTCCTGCTTTGCATCTTACTTTTATGTATTTGGTTTTGTACTATATGTATTGAATCTTTATGCAAGAGGAGCTGAACCCTTATTCTGCCTTTTGCAGTTGAGGCCTAAGAAGAAGATCAAGTAAACTGTTGTGCAGATTGCGATTTGGGCGTTGAAAGATTCTATTGTTAGATTTGGACCTTATTATACCTTGTTTGCTTTAAACGTGTCTTAGATTTGGATTTAGTATAAATTGTGTGGTTAATTTTTACGAACTGGTGTCAAATTAATCCAAGTTTTGTTTTGTTTTGTTTTGTTTTTTGTTTGGTTGTCTTTCAATGATCAAGCTTTCGCAATGTATGATTATCTGTTTAGATGGGGTAAGGGATTTGTTATCACTTATCTTGCCAATATTAAGGTTACTAGAAAAATCCATATGGGCTCCGGAAAAGATATTGGAATTTCAGGAGAGGATTCCTCAGGCAGACTCTTTTAGTCTGTATGTAGCGGGTCTAGTCCATGATCCAACCAACCAGGTTAACTTTTCGAAGTGGTATACATAAAAAAAGAAAGTAGAAAATAACTAAATGTAATTATGACATTTATAGCGTTCGTTATTAACAAAATGCATAAATGTGAATTATAAATATATATATATATAACTGGGAACCAATTAAAGAATATTTTTCTTTTACTGTCTTGGTAAACAACTTCGAGGAACGACTTGTCCTACAGTACTTCTATGTGCATTGGTACAAGACGATGCAGCGTTACCTCTATTATAATATGTGAGGTTAATGTCATGCAATTTGAGTCCTGTACAAAGATCACTGGCACTGCGAACAAAATTCATTGCTAGTTTTGTGGCCCCTTGTGTTCTTGTATGTAACTCCACTTATCTTCACTCCTGAATTCTGATTCAAAATTGCCCCAATATTATTCAAAACACTGAAAGTCTTGATTCCTTTTATAAGAGAAGGTGGAAGTTGGTGAAAATTAGTTTACCTGACGAGGACAACTATGGCCATTTGATGATGATTGAATTATAAGCATTTTTCATGACGATGTTTCGGAAAACAATTTCAGCAAATCCAGAGGTGGGTCTACCCCATGATTTGATTCTAACTCCATTTTGAGTTTCTGTGAAAACTACACCTGTTACTGTAACATTCTGGACACCATCTTCATTGGTATGTTCAGCTAGACTGCAAAACTGTTAGATAGTCACAAACAAACATGGATTAATTCAATCTTAACTGGAAAAAAAATCAGCAAATTGTTATAATATATATATATATATATATATATATATATATATATATATATATATGATTAATTACCTGATTCCGTGTCCAGGGCCACAGGCAATTTGTTGAATCTATACGTTCTTAGAGCCAGGACAGGACCCATAGAAATACAATAATCTCCAATAGAGCTGTTTGCGATGGTGATTCCAGTAGAAGATTGCATGTGGACTCCATCGTTATTGGGACTTAAACTTGGGGCTGTAGTCTTGAGGTTTCGAAGCATCATGTTGTGACATTGGTCTATTGATATGTGAAACATTTAGAGTTTGACTATTGATTGATGTTAATCCTCTAACTACTATATTACTTGACGCCACAAATGATATGGACTGCAGCACCAAGTTGAACACTAGTTAGGCAGATAATAATAATAATAATTACTAATCGGTGAGGAAATAAAAAAATTAATTTTTGATAAATTGAAAATTTTTTTATGTAAAAAGTTAAGTTTGAATGTGTGTAGTAAATTTTTTTCTATAAATTAATAAATTTACTTTTATTAAAGTGACCAAGAACCACCTGAATTATCTTTATCTCTTTTCTAGCTTATAAATTTTTTTAATATAAATTGCTATTAACTAGAAATATTTTATTCGTCTCATAATAAATATTTTAATTACAAAAAATATGATTTTTAAATTTTCTTTTGATTTACTTTAATATTTTTAATTCATTTATTATTTTAATTTATTAATTACATTAATCTCCATTCACCTTTCTAATTTTCTCACATTCTATATATCTTAATTAATTTTTATATTTTTTTTATCATATTTTAAATGAGGATATTATTATCAAATTAAGATAAAATGTAAATTGAATTATAAAATGAGAGAATTAAATTGGGACATATAAAAAAAAGAACATTTATTATGGAATAAAAAGAGTATTTAATAATTAATTAATTTAATTTTTTATTTTATTTTAATCCATTTAGACACATAGATTAGCTTGAGGCAAGGGACACTTGTCCCTTAATTTTTAAATTTTTTTAATATAAATTTTTAGTTAGTCCCTAAAATTTTATAAAATTAATAAAATAATTATTTATTTTGAAAAATTAACTTTTAAGTCCATAATAAAATGTTATTTAATCTCATTTTATTTATTTTTCTTTTTTATCCCTTAATTTTTAAATTTTTTTGGATAAATTACTATTTAGCCTTGAGATTTACTAAAATTAATAAAATAGTCTTTCTATTTTAAAAAATTAATTTTTTAGTCCCTAATAATGTATTATTTAATCTCATTTTCTTTCACTTTTTTCTTTTTCTAATTTTTCTAATTTTTTTTATTTTCTTTTTCAATTTCCTACATTTTTTATAATGATATTATAGTAACTTTTCATTATTTCTAATTGAAATACATGTTCGTTTGATACTTTTTATTATTTTTATATTTTAAATAAATTTATTTCATTATTATAACTCATTTCCTAAAATTTATGCGTTCTCTTCTCAAAAATTCTACATTCGCCCATTCATTTAAATATATAATTATTTGAAATAATTAAAATTTTAGATTTGATATTATGTTGAAATATAAATTTAAATATTCAATTATTTTAAATTTATATATATTAAAAATAGACGTACCTAAAATGACAAATAATGAAATAGAAGAATTATAAAAATGCATATAATATAATTAGATACTCTATATATAAGAAGTTAAGATACTCTATATAAAAGAAGATGTTATATATAATTATATAACATATTGTCAAAGATAACGGAGAAAACAACAAGTATTCCAGCTCAGCATAAGAAGACAGCTAAAGCACAGAAGTCAACTCAGCATTATGATTGAAACAAACCATACTCGTGCTAGCTTAAGTTAACTTATTTCTGTTAGAGAAGTTAGTTAGGAAAACTAATTCTGTTTAGTTAGCTTAACTTCGTTTTATTCATTGTATATAAACATATGTAAAGGACTGATCAATTAATCAAGAAATCATTTTTCTCAATTTAATTTTTAGTTGATAACATGGTATCAGAGCTTTGACTCGTTTCTCTAGAATTTTCTTTTAGTTTTTTTTTTTTTGTTAAGTGCAAGGATTTGTCAAATCATTTTTTCCTTTTTTCTTTTCTTTGTCAGATCAATTTTTACCTTTGAAGTAAAGCTTTTTAAGGTTCATCTTTATCAAATCACTGTTCATTATATTCTTGAGAAAAAACTTCTCAAGGTTCTCCAATGGCAGTCACTACTAATCCCCTAGAAGATCTGTCTTCTCCTTAATTCTTACATCACTCAGAGAATAACAGTTCTGTGATTGTCACTCTAGAGCTAACTTCAACTAACTTTGCTTCTTAGAGGAGATAATTTCTTTTGGCAGTCTCCATTCGAAATAAGCAAGGCTTTTGCGATAGATCAATCAAAAGGCCCGAGGCAACTAATAATTTGTATCATGCATGGACAAGATGCAATAACTTGATTGTGGCTTAGTTACTCAAGTCAATTTCACCCTCAATTGCCTCAACTATATTTTACATTGATGAAGCCAATAAAATTTGGGAAAAACTCAATTAGATGTTTTCTCAACTTGATGATTCAAGAATATGTTATTTGCAAAACCGACTTTGTTCTGTGACTCAAAGTACTTAGAGTGTTGATGTTTATTTTACCTAACTTGATGGGATTTGGGAAGAGTTGAGGAGCTTTAGGCCTTTGCCACCTTGTTCATGTGATGAATGCAATTCAGAGTGTTTCAAGAAGTTTGCAAATGATGCTAAGAAGGATTATGTTTTTAAGTTCCTTAATGGACTAAATGAGACTTATCAAGGAGTAAGGTCCCAAATTATCATCATAAAGCCATTTCCTAATATTGATCAGGTTTATAACATTATATTTCGTGAAGAAACACAGAGAAATCTCCTTTTACAATCATCAAACATTATTGAGGTAGCAATTATGGTAGTTAGAAGGGATAAATCTAGTCTTATTTGTACTCACTATGAAAAACTTGGTCATGTTCAAGAAAATTTCTTTAGAATTATTGGATATCCAACCAACTTCAAGTTTACAAAGCCAAGGAACTTTGTTCAAGAAACCAAATGTGCTCATCAAGTTTCTTTCCCTCAGTCTTCACTTAAGTCATCATCAGATAATGCAAAACATAATTTAGAACTCAATCTCTCCAAAGATCAAATTCACAAGCTTCTAGCCATTCTAAGTGACCAAAATAAAACTCATACAGATTTATCTCAAGCCTCCACCTCTAGACCTATCACTAACTTTGCTGGTAATCAATATTCCATATTCTCTGCAATTAATTCTATGAAATTCATTCAACTATTGCAAAACAAATGTCATTTCTCTTGGATTGTGGACACAGGAGCCGCAAATCATATTATTTGCTCATTACACTTATTTAAGTCTTATGTTTATGTTAGCAATTTTTCATTATGGTTGCCAAATGACATGAAAGCTATAATCTGCCATATTGGTGATATTGTTCTCAACCTTTATATTACCCTACATAATATCCTTCTTGTGCCTTCTTTTACCTTCAACTTAATTTCTGTTAATAAGCTCCTACTTAATCCATAAATTTGCCTTGTTCTTATTAGAAACCATTGCTTTATCCAGGTCCACTCATCATGGATGACAATTGGGCTAGCTAAAATGGTGAATAGACTATTCCATCTTCAACATAATTATTAATCAACAGAAAATAAGAGTGAAAGCTAGATTTGTCATGCAAATTCAGTATGTTCTGTGTCTGCAGACATATAGCACTATAAGTTAGGTCACTTGAGTATTAATAAATTGTCATCTTTCATTCATGATGTTCAAAATAAAGATAGTTCTATTTGTTATACATGTCCTAAGGCTAAACAAAAGAGAAATTCCTTTTATATCGGTGAGACTCAATCTAAGGGTACCTTTGACCTTGTGCATATGGATATATGAGGTCCATATTCACAGGGAGATTTGTACAAGAATCATTTCTTTTTAACAATTGTTGATGACTTTTCTAAATGCATTTGGATATTCTTAATGAAACATAAATCTGAGGTGTCCTTAATTCCTAAATTATATCAATTCATATTCAATCAGTTTCACAAATCCATTAAAGCAATAAGGAGTGATAATGACCTTGAATTTTCTTTGCCTTCATTTTATAGCTCACATGGCATAATTCATCAAATCTCTTGTCCCTACACTTCTCAGCAGAATGGAGTTGTAGAGAAGAGGCATCAACATATCCTCAATATTGTAAGATCACTATTTTTCATTCCAATTTGCACCTAAAATTATGGGGTGATGCGGTGCTTACAACAAGACACCTCATTAATGGAACCCCTTCTTTTATTCTAAACAACAAAAGTCCCTATGAAATAACTTTTGAAACTAAACCTCAGTATCATCACTTGAAGTCATTTGGTTGTTTAGCTTTTGCAACAGATACAAATCCTCATAAAAAGAAGTTTGAGTCAAGAGATAAACAGTTTGAATTCATTGGGTATCCTCCTCATGTCAAGGGGTATAAGCTTTATGATTTAGAGAGTCACAAAGTCATCATTTCAAGAGATGTTAAGTTTTGTGAAAAAATTTTTCTATTTAACTCCAAACATTTAAGTCTACAAATTCCAGAATTTGACTCAACAACCATTGTTCTTCTAAACTTTTCTTCTGTCACAACCTTATCTGATATGTGTTATAGACCTGTAGCTCTTAGTGATAGTCACATCATAATTTTATCTGATACAAATCATAGACCTAATAGTCATGACACTCTTAACACCTTTACTACAGCTTAAATTGACAATTCCAATACCTCAAATGTCGTTGATAATATAGAAAACCAAGAACTTCAACTTTCTACTTCTCATTCTAATCTCATACCAGAAACATCTATTTCTTTGCCTAATTTCACACCTCAAACTACTGAACCAACAAATACAATTAATCATCTAGCTCCACTTGTCCCTATTAGAAAAAAGCACTCGAATTCACAAACCTCCATCATATCTTCAGAACTACCATACACAACTCAAAATAAATTCTTCTTCCATTAACCTAACATCTTCAGTCACTGATCATCCTATAGAAAATCATGTCTCATACCAAAACATATTACAAAACCATAAAAATCTTGTTTTTGCTATCTCATCCACCTTTGAACCAATAACCTATCATGAAGCAAGTAAATTTGCTCTTTGGAGAGATGCTATACAACTTGAACTTGATACATTAGAAGAAAAAAAAAACTTGGACAATAATGCCTCTACCTGAAGGCAAGAATGTGCTTGGATGTAAATGGGTCTATAAAGTCAAATTTCATGCTGATGGATCCATTGAAAGATACAAGACAAGGTTAGTTGCCAAAGATTACAATCAGAGGGAAGGCTTTGATTTTCAAGAAACTTTTAGTCCAGTAACTAAGTATACTACTGTGAGGGTGTTCTTAGCTTTGGCAATAGCACAAGGTTGGCATTTGTCCCAACTTGATGTGAACAATGCTTTCCTTCATGGAGAGCTATTTGAGGATGTATATATGGAGTCACCACAGGGTTACCAGTTTCAAGGGGGAGTTAGTTGATGAACCTAGTAATAAACAGTCTATTCAGTCTAATAGTTTGCAGACATAACAGTAAGCACAAACATAGCAGTAAGCACAACATTTACAAGCACAACAGTAGGCACAACAACTTTTGAAAGAACAACAGGCACAACAATATGGGAAACAACTTGATACTAAGAAGAAAGATGCCAAACTAATGTGTAAATTACAAAAATGGCTCTATGGCTTGAAGCAAGCTTCAAGACAATGGAATATGAAGTTTACAAATTGCATTACTCAAATGGGATTCACTCAGTCTAAGTTTAAGCTTTCTGCAGTGCAAAGGCACATTGCTTTAGATAAATAGCCTTTAATAAAAATACTTATTTCCTCCTTAATATTATTCTCTGTTCATAAAGAGGTCAAAATATGGTTTTATAGCACTGTTGATATATGTTGATGATATCCTTATAACTAGTGATAGTAAGTCAATGGTAGATGAGCTTAAAGGTTCACTGAATTCTTATTTCAAATTGAAAGACTTGGGGAACTTGAAATATTTTCTTGGCTTGGAAGTTGCAAGGTCAAGGGAAGGGAAGTCAAAGGAAGTATGCTTTGGAGCTTTTACAAGAATATGGTCAATTGGGGTCAAAACCAAGTAGCATACCAATGGAAGTGAACCATAAACTTACATACATTGAACAAAATTTATTAAAAGATCCAACTCAATGTAAGCAGTTGATTGGGAAGCTAATGTATTTGACTCTTATAAGACCTGACATTAGTTACTCAGTACACATTCTTGCACAATATATGAATAAGCCAGTTGAGGTGCACTTACAAGATAAGGTGCTGAGATATATTAAAAACTCTCATGGGCAAGGCATTTTGCTAGCAGCCTCTTCAAACATGCAGTTAAAGGCATATTCAAACAGTGATTGGGGAGGATGCAATGAGACAAGGAGATCCAAAATAGGTTTCTATGTATTCTTAGGTGATTCTTTAAAAAGATGGAAGGCTAATAAGCAAACAACTATATCTAGAAGCTCTGCAAAGGTAGAGTATAGAGCTATGGCTGCAACAATTTATGAGGTGATGTGGTTAATTTACTTGTTACAAGATTTTGGAATTAAGCATGATCGAGTAGTAAATTTGTATCGTGACAGTATGTATGCATTACACATTGCAAGGAATCCAATTTTTCATAAGAGAACAAAGTACATAGAGCTGGATTGCCATTTTGTTATAGAGAAAATACTTCCTAGACTTATTGAACCTCAACACATAAAGACTAGTGAACAAATAGCAGATGCATTTACTAAAGCCCTTCACCCAGCTTAGTTCAAGAATCTTATTAGCAAGATGCAAATACATGATATGTATGCACATATTGAGGGGGAGTGTCAAAGAAAATTGAGGAAGCAACAAGTATTCTGGCTTAGCACAAGAAGACAACTAAAGCACAGAAGACAACTCAACATTATGGTTGAAGCAGACCATACACGTGCTAGTTTAACTTATTTCTGTTAGAGAAGTTAGTTAGGAAAAGTAATTCTATTTAGTTAGCTTTAACAAATTGTTAGCTTAGATTCGTTTTATCCATTGTATATAAACAGATTTAAAGCACTGATCAATTAATCAAGAAATCATTTTTTTCAATTTCATATTTACTTGATAACACATATCATATGAAAGGTATCAATGAATCTTTGATAGAGTGATACTGAACTCTTGAGTTGTTTTCAGAGATAAAAAGTTTCAAGTTCTAGTCAAAATTAAATTTATTAAAAAAAAATCATATACAAGGTAATTTAAGGACATAACCTAGCTCCAGGAGGACAAACTTTTCCAGCTTTCTGACAAGCTCAAAAGCTAACTCCTCTAGCATCAATAATGCCACCAAGGATAGTAACCTCGTCGACCTTATAAAACAAAATCCAAAATCCAAAACTTCCAAAACTCTAATAATTTTTTGGTGATAAAATCTTTCCATCAATCCAAAATAATATATTACTTTTGCATGGTCTGTTAAGAATATTACATGAAAAAAGTTTTACATTAATTAAATATAAATATATTAAGTGATTAATATAGAAATGGACTACTCAATCTTAACAAACTAGTTTTTAATGTTATTTCTCTCAAATTTATATTGAAAATTCAATATAGTATTAGAGTCTAATCAATTATTTCATTACCTCCCATTATATCATAAATTGGGTTAGATTTAATTTTCTTTTTTCTCTGGTACCAGTTTATCAAGAAACTCCCATTCAGAATGTACACCGTCGCAGGCCTTATTGACCTACTTGCAGAAGACCATGCCCTAAGAAATGACTGCGAAGAATCAGTTATGTCATCTGGTTTTGCTCCATAAGTAATAATATTATAGGCTGCATTTGATTATTGGATTAAAGAAGATGAAAAACAGAGAAAGAAAACACAACGTAGTATGAGATATTTCGCCATTAATTTCTATTTTTCTTCTTAATTTTAATTTGTTTAATGAGACAAAATTAATTGCAGTGATATATATATATATATATAATCTTGGTTTGGACTGATGTATATTATTGATTAAATAATTAACGGTTTAGTCTAAAACAAGTCAATTTCACGTTGCTCTCATGTTAATTAATCACGTACTTAACTGTTAATTATGAGATGTACAGTGACGGGGAGTTATTTGCCATATAGTACTTAACTGTTAATTCTGAGATGTACGCTAAATACTATCGGTTTTATCAAGAAACTCCCTCTCGGAATAAACACCGTCGCCGGCCTTATTGACCTACAAGCAGAGGACCATGCCCTAATAAATGACTGCGTAGAATCAGTCATGCCATCTGGTTTTGCTCCATAATTGATAACATTATAGGCAGCATTTGATTCTTGCATTAAAGAAGATGAAAATAAGAGGGAGAGAACACAATGTAGTATGAGATAATAAGCCATTAATTTCTATTTTTCTGCTTAATTTTAATTTGTTTGATGAGACAAAATTAATTGCAATGATATAATCTTGGTTTGGACTGATATGTATTATTGGTGACGATTACTTGTTTGTAAAGTTCAAATGCTAATATATCTGTAAATGCTCTTTCTCAAAGAATTATATATCATAATAATTAATAAAAAAAAAAATTATATAGGTATAGATGATTAATTAATAATAATTAACATGATCAGCCATTAACGATTGATTATATGTTCTTAGCCTGTTTGGGAATCCTTGTTGTAGCAGTGGTACTATAACATATATATATTATTATTATATATGATAAATTTAAGTTTCAATTCAACATTAATATGTTTCAATTCAACATTGATATGTGCCTATGTAATTAATATATTGGTAAATGATAGATTCTATTTTATTGAACCAAAAACAAAATTTGAATTTTCGATTATATTATTAAAAAATCACTTTATGAAAATTATTTACAAATTCATATATGTTCTAATAAGGACGGATACAGAAATTTTAAAAGGAATATTCATTATATTCAACGACGGATGTAAAAAATTTAAAAAGAGATATTATGACAATGAAATAAATTTATTAAAAAAATATAAAAATAATAAAAATATCAAACATATAATTCAATTAGAAATAATTATAATATTATTAAAAAGAAAATTAATGAAAGAAATTAGAAAAAAATGAAGGAAAAAGAAAAAAATGAAGGAAAACAGAATTAAATAATATTTTATTAAAGATTAAAAAGTTAATTTTTTAAAATAGAAAAATTATTTTATTAATTTTATTAAATTTTAGGGATTAAATTATAATTTATACTAATAATTTTAAAAATTAAGAGGATACGTGCCTCTCTTGTCTCTATATACATCCGCTTAGGAGTGAAAATCAAACCGATAGAACCGATCAAATTTAATCAAACTAACTAAATCAAATCGAAATTGATGTTTTTATAATTTATTTGATTTGATTTGATTTCAAAAATAAAATAGAGTAAACTAAAAATTTAGTTTGGTTTACAGTTTGAGCATTTTTTTTTCGGTTTCAAACCGAAGTTTTATATATATATTGTTTTTTACTATTATTACAATTAAATATATCTAATTTTATTTTATATATAACTACATATTTTTTAACCTAATATTAATTTAAAATTTTAAAAAATACCAACTATAAAAATTAATTAAAAATAAATAAAAAAGTCTAATTTTTGAGAAAAATACAAGTTTTGCTTGTGTTAATTAATGAAATAGATAAGTTTTAAGTTGTATAATATTGAACTATTTTTATTTTTTTTATTACCGATATTTTATTGGTGTTCTTTTTTAAATTTATAATAAAATAATGACGATTTATAAAAAAAATATTTAGTTTGAAATTGATAAACCGAATCAAATCAAACTGAAATTGATAGTTTGACTATAATAATAATTTGGTTTGATTTGAAAAATTTTCAAATCAAAGATATTAGTTTGATTTAATAATAATTCTTCAAATCGAACCGATGTCACCCCTACATCCCCTATGTGTTTGAATAAAAATAAAAAAAATATTTATGATATATGAAAATTTAATTAAAATTTAGTGATTAAATACTTATTTTGTATTTAAAATTAAAATTATAAAATTAAATATTGGCAGTATCTCCTCTTTAATTATTTTTTATTATACAAAAGAAAATTAGAAAGATTATTATTTTAGTAGTAGAACATATATGTATGCTCCATATTAGCATAAAAATAATTAGGGTAAAATATTATTTAGTCGCTAAAATTTATTGAAATTAACATTTGAGTCCTTATATTTTTTAAAAGTAATTATTAGGTTTCTAAGATTTCATTCCGTCACAGTAATTGGTCATTTCGTCGAATTTTTTCTAATTTTTTTTGGTAAAAAGTTAAAAATTAAATAAAAATTAAATTAAAATAAGTTATTTTCTCAAAATTCCTTCATCTTCAACCTTTATATTTTTTCCTTCATTTTCTTTTTATTTTCGTTCATTTTCTTTCTTTTTATTTTTTTTTTCATTTTCTTCTCATTTTTCTTTGGTAAAAAGCTCACATTTAAATATTTTTTTATTTATCCTGTGATGTTTTTTCTTTTTCTTTTTTTTTTCCTTTTTCGTGATTAATTAATAAATTAATTACTTGTGTAAATTTTCGGTTTGTTGAAATTAAAAAAAGTAAAATTTATTTGTGAGTATTATAATTAGTGAAATTGTGTAGATAATGGAGGGATTGATTGTGAAAAGCTCATATTTTCTTTCCATTTTCTTCCATATCTTTCATTTTCTTCCCATTTTTCCTTTGTAAAAAGTTTACATTCAAATATTTTCTTATTTTTTCTTTATCCTATAATATTTTTTCTTTTTCTTTTTTTGTGATTAATTAATAAATTAATTAATTATGTAAATTTTCGGTTTGTTGAAATTAAAGGAAATAAAATTTGTTTGTGGTATTGTGATTAGTGAAATTTTGTGGAGAATGGAGTGTTTGATTATGAAAAAAATGAAGAAAGTTTGAGATAGATTCTAATGGAATGATATAAAAAAAAAATTTAATGAAAAGTAAGGGATATTTTTATTTTTTTAACAGTATTTAACAATCAAATAGACGAAATAACCAATTATTATGACAAAATCAAATATGAGAGAGCTAATAACTATTTTCTGAAGATATAGATATCCAAATATTAATTTTACTAAACTACTAATTAAATATTTTACCCGAATAATTAATATAATAATATAACTTTATATTTTAATTGCAGGGCCAGTTTGTTTTGCGTTCCCACAGGCGACAAGCAACCATAGGAGGCTAATATTATAGGGTTGATGGTTAAATTAGCCTCCATGTTTTTTTTTCATATGTCCATTTGGAGCCTCTAAATGCTTTTTATCTCAATTTCAACCATAAATTTTTATTTTAGCTCAATTATATTTAATTTTTATATAAAAATAAAACAATAATTTCTGTTGTTTTAAAATAATGAAAATTATTTTCATTATTCTAACATAATTAGATAAATAAAAGTTCGCTTAGGAGAAGGCAAAAAAAATAAATTCAAAATCAAAAATTTTGCAACACCGTCTTTAAGAGTCTAATTTAGATAGTAAGAAGTTCAAATTTTTTGGGGGAAAATTTCAGATTAAAGTTCCTCTATTCTCTAAACGTGTAACCCATCAAAAAATAGAGTGGTATCTCATAATTTTTTTTTTGCATCCCTTAACATTAGCTACTAACTACTAATGATATTTATGAAAAAAATAAAAAAAAAAATTGCAATCTCTACAAATATTAAGATCTGTGCAAATTTAAATTCTCTCCCGATTCTTAAATTTTTCTCTCGATTTTTGGATTTGCTCTCCCCTTTCTCCTCTATTTCTCCTTTTAAAACAATAAATCTTCTTTTGAGCGTCTCTTTCTTGCTCTAAGGTTTCGGAGAAGTGTTGTTCTCATAACCTACTAGACAAGTTTTTATATTTACTTTCCTATTTTTCATCTTTCTATTTTGGAAAAGTGCATTGTGGAGCCACTAAATGCGATTTGTTTATACTGAGTTCCTAATATTTTATTTTATTACTTTGAGCTCTCAAACCTTTTTTTTTAATTATTTTTACATTAAAAACTTTTTACGCAATAAAAAATAAAATTAATTAGAAATTACGTAAGGATAATGTCTAAATTATTAAAACATTATATTATTTTAAAAAATTACACTATCTAATATATTAAATTTAAAAAATTTAGAAATGTAGAAATAAGTATTTTGTTTTTATAACTTAACTGGTATTATAAAATTTCTAATCAATTTTACTTTTATTATTAGCAAAAGTCTTCAATGTAAAAAAATATAAAAATTTGAAGACAATGTAAAAAAATAAAATTTTAGGGATCTTAAAAGATAAAACATGATAAATTAACGAGTCTCTCTCTTTTTATTATTTTATTTTATTTTTTTAATTTCTGATACGAATCCATCAAACAACAAGTTGTGGGATGCAATTTTTTTTTACTGGTGAATCTCATTCAAACACAATCAAATCAATGCACATCTCAAAAGAAAACCAAGAAAAAGAAAGCATATCTTAAGTCTATTTTATTTCTCATAACAACTTCCAAACAAAGGGCCAACTTCAGATAATTGCAAGGCCGGGCTGCATCTAATTTCAAATAGGCCTGGAAGCCACAGGCTCAGACAATAATTAAATCCTATAATTTTCTCTAATCAAAAGCCTAAAACCAAAGCTCAATGGACTTAATGAGCTACTTGATTTACTCCTAACATTTTTTCATTTTTATTCAAAATCCTGATGCAACAACTTGTAACATTTCTTTCTTCTAAAGGCAGCTTGCGGGCTGAAGAAAACCTGAAGCTCTACCATCAGTATTGATGCAAGAAGCTTCAGCTGGCCTATTACCATAAGTTAGTTTCACATCCTCTAATTCAATCCCTCTGCACGGATATTTCCTGCTACAATCAAATTTCACTGCCACTTTTGTTGTTGATGATCCATGGATGTCTTGGTATGTCACATCACTAATTTTAACACCAGATTCCTGTTAAACATAAAGATAGTTTAGTATCAAATCCTTTCTAGTGGATATAGACTATCAGAATTTGAACTCTTAATCCTTTGCACTATCATACTAGTATTTGAGATCCCTGAACTATATAGTATCATATATAAAATATAAAAATTTAATTCTTGAAGTAATTAATTATATATGTAGAAGATCAAATACCTGGCCAGGGCAATTTTTGTGGCCTGGACAATAATTTTGATCAATCAAAATTGGGTTCTTGACATTGGACATGACAATATGTTGGAATAGAATGTTCCTAGCAAAACCAGTGCTAGATCTTCCCCAAGATTTAATCCTCACGCCATTTTGAGTGCCTCTAAATGTACAGCTCCTAACAGTCACATGTTGAACTCCATCTTCATGAAGTTCCTTGCCTAAACTCCCAATGCTGCACCAATCAAAGATTTTTAATTAGCATAATATTGAAAATATATAAATTAATATCTATCTCATAACATAAGATATGTATGTTAGGAATTTAAATCCTAACAAGAGAAATTTTTAGGTAAATTTAGTCTACCATGTAGGTTCACCTAAGAATTTTCCACTCACGCTTACTATTTCCCTTCAATTTGTTTTTTAAATTAAAAAGTTTCATTATAGTAATGTATTTATGTAAATTATATTTTTATTTACCTGATACCATGGCCAGGTCCGCAAGCAATACTTTCAATCCATAAATTAGAAGTGCCTGGGCCAATTGATATACAATCATCACCTGTACCAATCTTAGAATTCATGATATTGACACCACTTGATTCTTGAACATGAATTCCATCAGTGTTAGGACTATCTTCAGGAGCAGACACTTTCACATTATGTACTTTGACATTA
>CANXYC010281481.1:0-23677 GCA_948193065.1 Aleurites moluccanus | reverse complement strand
TTTATTATTTTTTTTTTTTTTTTTTTTTTTTTTTTTTTTTTTTTTTTTTTTTTTTTTTTTTTTTTTTTTTTTTTTTTTTTTTTTTTTTTTTTTTTTTTTTTTTTTCATTTTGACATTGTAATGTGAATTGGGTATTTCACTCTCCATAGAATCCATTATTGAGAATGAATCCATCCACCCAAACTCAAGTTCCCCATTTCACCTACATTTGCGACAGTAAAATTGCTCAAAATGATGTACTCATTAATTAGAATGTGAAATTGAGCATATTTTAAGTCCAAATTCAAAAAGACGAAAGGACGAAAATGAAGACATACCATGTGGATTCCTGAATCCATGATCTTGAACACATACTTTGAAAGTTTCTTGAAAATCATAGCAGTATTGTAGATTTGGAGTGGATTGGGTTACGGATTGTGACTCGAAAGTGAAATCGTTCGGATGGCAAAGAGGAGCGGCAATTTGGAATTGGAGGAGTCATCATTAGAAACAAAGCTGCGATTGTAAACAGTGATGTTGGCGATAGAACCGCAGTTGATTAGGTAGTTTTCGATGGCTCGGAAGTGAAATCATCCACATGGGTATAATTTGGGATCTCCTCTATTGCAGAACCTAGTGGCCATGGCTTAAGAACAAGGAGGTGGTCCTCTTATTTCAATTCTCAAACTTATTTTCAATTCTTAAATTTTTATAGAATTCATTCTTAGAACTAGAAAATTGAATTTTAGGATTTGGTTGAGTTGGTTGTAGGAAGAAGAGGGGAGGGATATTTTGGGTATTAAAATAAATATTTTAATCAAAATTTGACTTTTGGGGGTTTGATTTACGGAAAAAATGAAAAAAATGGACAAAAAAAATCTCACAGTCTAACAGAATTAAAATATAAGGACTTTTTAATATAATTTTGAAAATACATGAATTTTTTAATATAATATAGTAAAATACGTGGATTTCATAATAATTATTTCTTATTATTATTTTTTTTTATCTACATACCAAAATTTTTAATATTTTTGGTTATATTTGCATCTTGTACATAACTGTTTTTTTCTTTACTCTTTTTTTTTTTAATCTTAATTAATTTTTCATATTTAAAATTTAGAAAAAAATATTTTTTCTCCCGAATTCTCGCACCATTTTGGCTACTACGTACTATAGCTATATATTAGCACACAAATATATGGTAGAAAATAAAATTACGGCAAAAAATTAAAGAAAAAGGGATCATTAATAAAATAAATATATATATAATTAACGTTATATTTGGTTTAGTTATATTATTGAATTTATTTCATTTATAAATAAATTTTATAAATTCAAATATAATTTATTTGCAAATAAATTCTCATATTTGACATATTAAATAATAAATATAAAATTTATTTCAAATAAAATAAATATTATATTTAATATAATTCTAACATTCATTTTAATATTTCACTTGATCGCAAAATACCCCTATTAGTATATTATTTATTTACTTTTTTTCTTTTTAAAAATTTCTTATTACATTAACGAAAATCCAGTTATTTATAACTCAATTTAATATTTATCAATAATATCTTTTTATATACACTATTTTTTAAAAATAAAATACAATCTTGATCATAAATAATTAAATTTATTAAAGATTTGTACTTATAAAAGAATTTGAAGAAAAATATTAATTAGCTACTTCCAGTTCTACCCATTTTAAAATATTTAATTATAATATTTAAAAAAAATTATTAATATTTTTTCTTTATTAATAAATTATATAATATTCTATTACTATAAGGGCTGATTTTTTAAAAAATAAAGATTATGTATTTAATAGAATAAAATAAATTTAAAAGGTTTAAATGTAAATTTCATTGTAATATAAGAGTATCTAAATATATATCACTATATATATATATATATATATATATATATATATATATATATATATATATATATATATATATGGACTCGCATCTATTATTATTTAAGAAAAATAAATTACTTAAAAAATTTAATTACGATTTCGCCTAAAACTCCAATTCAATTAAGACTGATACTAATTCTTAGTAAATTATAATTTTAAAAAAAAATTTAAATTATGATATTTAATTATAAATATTATAAATACAGTTTATTAAAAATTATTCAACTATAATTTCAAACCCATATTTAAAAATTATAAGATTTAGAGTTGGAGTTTTGAGTTATAGTTAAATTAAAAGTATAAAAGTAATTAAAATATAATTAAATAATTAATTTTTTTATTTTAAATGTTTTAAATACAATTTATTAAAAATTATTTAATTAAAATATCTAACTTATACTTAAAAAAAATTATGAAGTTTGTGTCGAAATTTTTAGTTATAATTAAATTAAAAAATAAAAGTAATTGAAATAATTAAATAATTAAATTTTGTTAGATTTATATTAAGTGAACCTAATTTTTATAATGATTAGGATAGATAAATTGTAAAATTGAAAATTTAACGTTATCCACTACAACTAATCAAATATAATTGAAAAAAAAATTATCATTTTAAAAAATTTATAATTTATATTTTCTGACATATGAATTAAAAAATTATTAAATTATTATAATTTTAAAATAAAAATAAAATATTTTATTTTAATATGAAAGTAAATAAAAAATAAAAATAAATAAGTAAATATTTAATAAAAAATTAAAAAATAAATTAAAAAAATAAATATATTCTTAAAAATAAAAAATTATTTATATTAAAAAAAAGGGAGTCATTTTCAAAAAAAATTTGAAAAAATAATTAATAAAAGAAGAGTAAAATATTAAAGTTAATAAAAGTATTTTAGTCTTTTAAAATTTATTGGTTTAAAATTATAAAATTTATTTAAAAATATCAACTATTTTGATAAGATTTAATTTAGTTACTTTCAATTACAAAGATTTTATTATTTAGAATTCTAAATAAATTTGAATTTAAAATAAATATAAAATTATGAATTTATAAATGAATTGTGAATACCTTGATTATTTTTAAATCAAAAGTATTTTATTTTAAATTAATTAATTGGAATGAAAAAAAATTATAAATATATACATTTAAATTTGTATGTGTAAAGTGTGTATAGGTAATTGAGTGTTGTGCGTGCTGTGTCTAGTAGTAGTAGTAGTAATAATAATAATAATAATAAAGATAATAACAACATTACAGTGACAGTAGGTTATGATAGGAGGTTAGGTTATTTAACTTTCTATATAAATGTGCTTATAGTTGTGAGCCGTCACGATGTTTATTAATTTAGCAAGCAATCTTGATTTTATTGAGGCAAATAAAAAAAGCAAAAGACACAAAATAAAGTAATCAGTAGAGATTAGAGAGAGTTTACATTCACCATCCAAAGAGTGGCACGAATTTATTGTTGGAAATTATTTTGTCAATGAATTTTAGAGTTTCATTTTCAATTTTAGAATTTTTCTTTGAGGTAAGCCATCAAACTAAATTCTTATTATGTTATAATTAAATCATATATTTGATTACTTGATTATTGAAAATTGATTTGGATTTTATTAAAGGAAAATTAATATTTATTTAGAATAGACAATGATTTTATTTTGTGAGTTTCTTTTGGTATTTTTGTTTATAATTAGGTTATTTTAGTTCATGGACTAATTAAATTAATTATGAAATTAATTTTTTTTTAATGAGAATTTAAATTATGGCTAGGTAATAGATTAAAGGTATATAATATTAGTTAATTCAAAAATTAATAATTAAATATTGAAGAATGATTTAACAGTGAAATTTTTATATAATGATCTACTGAATGTTAAGTTTTATATAATTAATTTTGGAGTGATCCAATAGTTAAATTATTTGTTATTAAATAAGTTATAGTAATTGTATGACTAAAGAATTTGTACATATCAATATATATTTAATAATTAATTAAAAGTATAAACAATGTCTATTTTGGCTGAAATTTTCTAAAATATAATTAAATATGTAAGTTATATTTTGTATTTTTTAAAAAAAATTTGAAATTTTTTTAGATAAATTTATTATGGAGTTATATTTTTACTGTTAATATTTAGTCGGTTTACAAAATAACCATATATGAAACTTGTTTTAGCAGTCTTAATGGAGTTTAAATGAGTATATTTTTGAAAGACATATTCGCTGATATGTTATTTATATGTTATTAAAATTTATTTTAATTTGGAGTTATTTTTGAGAGTCTATAATATATTATGTCTTTGATATCACAATGAATATTGATTGAGAAAATTTGAATTTGGATGTTGGGTTGCATATCATATAAAATATAATATTTAAATATGTTAATATATATTACTATTAGAAGATTAAGTCGAGTTGTAAATATATTATATATTTATTAAGGTGGATGTTTGCCTAATTAGCAGAACCAGTAGAATAAGAACTGTTATTATTTGATTAATTTACAATCAGGTGAGGATATGTGTGCTATATATGATAATTAAATAAATAATTAATTATTATAAAATTAATTTTTATTGTGTTATGTGTATTAGAAGTCAGGGAATAAAATATTTTATGTGTTTATGTATTCGACTATCACTGTAAATTACTCGATGTGCTTAAATAATTAATATGTTATATTTATATTATTGTGTTGTGTTGGGATAAGACCATGACTTGGACTTCTCATAGTGCACCTGGATTACATGTGAGCTATTGTATGATTCAGACAAAAATGCCTTATGTGTTATATGTGTACCGAATCTGTTTATAGTGTTCCATTTATAAATGATACTTGGGTTTAATGTCTTATATGTTATTTAACAAGTTTGATAAGATCTTTTCCATTATGTTTAATGTGTATATATATGTGTGTGTGTATATGAATGTTAAGTTGATAGTTAAATTTAAAACTTTAATTGAATATAAATTGTGGTATTATCATGGATGTTGTGTGAGATGTTTGAAATTTTTTATTGATATGTATCTATAATTTAATATGAGTAATATGAATAAGAAGTTTCCTATTTTATATGTCCTCACTTAGCAATGTAGTGTATATTTATTTCTCTATAGACTTTTGTTTTACATATTATGAATTATTGACAAGACTACTATCTTCTTTCATCATTAAAGTCACGTCAGGTCTAGAATATCATATATTTTTAAGATTTTAGATGATTTTCGGAGTATTAGTTAGAATTAGAATTTTTATCAATTTCTTTTTGGATTATTCATTTAATATTATTTGTTAGTTATTTAGGTTTAGCAAGATTATTATTTGTTATTCAATTAAATAATTATATTTTCAATTTTTTTTTAATTATATTTATTTTTAGATTTAAAGTATTAGAGATTAAATAAATTTCAAATTAAACTTCTTAAATTTATGATATCATAAGAATATATATGTTTATTTATAGTGGCACTGTTAGGTTTGTGTGACTAGATTGCGATCTAACTACACGCCAATCATGACCCTAATTTAGATCGTGATATGAATTCTATAAAATTTTATAAAAGTCATTTATATCAAATAAGGGATAAGTATCAATTAAAATTTTTAATTTGATAATAATTTATAATTGCAATTTTTCCTTAAAATTAGTATATTTAATGGCACTATCGTGAAGAAAATAATTAATTTTTAGTTTCTTAATACTACTTTCATTAAAAATCTTTTTATTTTTATTTGTTTTCTAAAATTTGAGAATATAAATATAAGGTATAAGAAAAATAATTAAAAAAATCAAATAAGATATTATGACTTTTAGAGAAGAAAGATGATAAAATATAAAATAAATATTTTGTAAAAAAATAAAAAAATAGTGAATAAAAAATATCTCACAAATAATAATGAAGAAAGAAAATAAATAAAAAATTATATAATTAATACTAAAAATAGAGAAAAAGAAAGATATATCTATCAACATACTTCTCCTGTTTTTTTTATCTGTCGTTTTAGAAATTTATTTATTTATATTTTTAATTATTATTTTAAATTTTTAAAATAATATTTATCAATTTTTTTCTACTTTATTCTTATAATATTTAATTAGAATATAATAATTTAATATAAGATAATATTAAGGATATAAGGTTAAATAAGTTATTTTGAATTTAATTAATAAATATTTTAATATATATGTAAAATTTTAAACGGTAAATAAAATAAAAAAAAAGGAAATAATATTTATAGGAAATATTACAACACTTAATATTTTGATTATCATTATTAAACTATTAATTTAATGACAACCCGTAAATTGAAAATTATATTTTTGTAATCAAAAGAAACCTCAAATAGCAAGCCATCGCAGAGTGCGTGATGACCACTTTATCATTAGTTAGTTGCTTACGCAGGTGAATATTACAATAATTAATTGGTATGTTTCATAACTAATACTTTAAATTAATGGATTTAATCGCAGTCTATATTGGTGATGGGTTTAATAATTAATAGTGAGTTGACAGTTAAGCTTCTAATCATAAGTTAGGATCACCATATTTTATTTTTTAATTTATAAATAATATTATTTAATTTCTAAAATATTTTAATAATTAATATTTTTTCCTAACATAAATGATATAGCATATAAAAAAAATAAATAAAAATAAAATATGCAGTAAAATAAATAATTTGAACTACCTAAATACATAATAATTCAAATCATATATAAAAAGAGATACTAATAGGTCAAAATTATTACATTAAATAATTTTACTTTTAATAAAAAATTAACAAATCATTATTCTAATACTTAAAAGAATAATTATATTTGAACTTTTGGATATGGGTGCTGACCACATGTTTGACTTAGGGGATGTAGAAATATAGCCGATAGAAAATAGCATATAATTGATAGTTAAAAAAGGTGATAATTGCTATTTTGAGAATAATAAAATTTTGAGTTGAGTTTTAGTGAGTTAGGATTAAAAGTAACTATTCAGTTGGCAATTCATAATGAGTATAAAAATATTATTTTTAAGGGTGATGTTATGAATATTATTAATGTTATTTGATGAATTATTACTTGTTTATATAATTATTTTAATATTTTATTAGATATTTTTTGTTTAATTACGGGTTTTTTTTATATTTTTTTAATTATGTCATACGAGAATATAATTAAATAGTTAATAATTTGATTAAACAAATCATAGATTTCTCTTTTTTTTTTTTTTTGTTAAATACTTTTGCCCAAATGAAATGGGTTCAAAACATTGTGTAACTTTGAATTTTTTTTAACCAATCATGTCTTTTGAAAAGAAATAAATAATTAAATTTGATTGGTAGAACCATATAACATTATAACAATTAATTTTGTTTGACACCTTCCCTTTATTACTTTCATAAGATCACATCTCAGTACCGCCACATCATATTATATGTAATTTGATTGCGGAGTCCTTCAATTTCAATTGAATTATATGGGGTATAATTAACACACCTAATAATTTTTCTCTTAAAAAAATAAGAAAGACGGAAATTATCTAATATTTTGTAGCACACCTTTTTATGTGCCTTAATGTCAGGCTAAAGCATCTAGAAACTAAGAATGTGAAAGATAAGGAAATTAAAAAATTAATTTTAAATGAATTGAATTTTTTTTTATGTGAAAAATTAAGTTAGGATGTAATTAAAAAAAATTATATGTGAAAAATTAAAATTATTTAAATTAAATAATTTTTTTTTTATAAATTTGTAAATTTTTTTAATTGAAATCAAATGACCGAAACTCATCTGGGCCACCACCTTCCTTCATCCGTGGTGAAAGAGAAAGTGAAAAAGAGAAATAGAATGACTTATAATATTGTTAAACATAGAAAGCGGCTTTTCAAGTCTAAAAATTAACCAACTAATTTATGTTTGTTGAAATCTAGGCCAGGTAATTCAACATTAATTGAGTTTGGCTATCAGCTCTTGACTTCAATATTTAATGGTAAGTTAGCACATAAAAGCTAGGTAGGAACATCTAACTTCTCATAACCGATGTTACAGCTTTAAGGAACATAAACGTAGAAAATACCAACAAATGTGATACATGAGTAACATTAAATTCAAACAACAAAAAGTATATACCCCTCCATTTTTTTATCTATCATTTTAAAAAAAATCATTCTTTTAAATTTATTTGTAGTTCTCTAATATCAATATAACTTTTAGTTATTTTTATACCAATTTTAATATTTTCTGTAACTAAGCACTTAATGAAATTAATCTTATAAATTATTTTTCTTTTTTAAATAAAGCAGAGTATTAATGAAATTAATCTTATAATTTAAGCATACATGCTTTATTAGATATCAAAGGACAATAAAGTAATTTTAACTCCTAATTAAACTCCTCCTTAATTTATGTGTTTAGTAAAAAACAACAAATAAAAAAAAAATGGAGGAAGTATTTTGCAGGAATATACTCCCTCAATTAATTTTTAATCTAAAAAATTATTATCTTCATTTCTATATTAAAAAATATAATAAATTACTTTAATGATAAGAATTTTTTTTTTTTTACCAAAATATTCTTATTATTGAGTAAATCAAATCTTTATAATCATTTAATTCAGGCCTTGGTTTAAAAGTTAAAATTAAAAAAACAATTATTAATATAATCTTAATTTTTTAAAATTGACACTTATTTAGAAATATTTTTTTTTTAAAACAGCACTTTTTTAGACATGGAGGGAATATTAAATAGTTTTAATTACATATTGAACATGGATAAGGCGGTGCAAATTTTAACAGACTGTTTCTGCTGCCCCAGGTGCAAAAGGTTTTGTCACGTCCCAACTTCAGAACGTGACGATTTTAGAATGTGGGAGATGCTAGAGGCGATCGACACCCGTAGAATTCAGTATCATATCTATCCATCACATACAATACATATTAATCTATAGCCACATAATCACATAAACACTATTCATTCTATTACTCTGTCATTCATTCTGTAACTTTCTGTAATTACCATCATCATAAACATATATACATTTATACTCCAAAATCTGTCATACACATATATATGAAATCTGTCTATACCATTATACAATACCCATATAACAACTAATACACATATAAAAGTATAGTGTTAAATAATTATATTGTCTTTACAAGACTACAGAATTCTTCTGAAAAACAAAAGTCAAGAATCTGTCTCTACTCTGTACCCGGAAAGGGAAACAAATGAAAAGGTAAGTATAAAAATATTCAGTTACTCTAATATGAATCGACCATAAGAAATGATTGGAATATCAATAACAATAGGCCGATATTCAATGAATAATAATAATCTATTCACCAATATCAGAGTAAAGAATTAGTAAACAGTACAATGAAACTGTAATCAAGTTAATGGAATATATATCATGTAGATATGATAGATAAGATAGATATGACAGATATAAGGTCATAAAACTCGTATATCATACGTGTCAAACACATATCAATATCATATCAATAAACATAATATTGATCAGGTCTTATGACTAGGACCGTTAACTCTTCGCAGTTAGGGTATCATTATACAATGTGCACATTGCCGACAGTATATACTTATTACCCTGTTGGAGAGACAACTATATCAAATCACATCGAAATCAATAAGAACATGGAACAAGTCAATCAATATCAATATTTAATGACAATCTCATCAAGTAGCAGTAGCTCATGAATTTAATCAAACGAAATTGCGATTTAGCAATGGAAAAGTAATATATGAATCAATAGACAGTAGTAATATGATTAGCAATTAACAATGAGATGGATCAAAAGTTGAACAAATCAAGTCAAGAAGTTGACTTAATTGGCGTACCAATGTCGCTGGCGACGATAGCATTCAAATGGTAGGCCTACGGATGAAATTAATGATAAGCCTATGAATTTGAACTAGATATTTTATCGAACACTTGATGTGCAACCATGGATGGACATTTTGGTATGGTTTTGGTGTAATATTAAAATTACCCCAATATCAATCAACAAGCACATAATATAAGTTATTTAATAGGCATTTGGTTTCCATCAATAAACGACATATAAAATATCAAAATGACATGAAAAACCAAAGAAAAAACAAGCACAATTCAAGGCAAAAATGGGCATACATTGTTCGGCCAAAGTAGGGTATTTGAAGCAAGTTTTCAAACATCATTTTAACATATTAGACATAATATTTGATGCATATTAAACTCACCTAACACTTGAAATCACTTAAATTGCACACTTTGCCACCAAAATCTTCAAAGTAGGCAAAAATGATAACTTTTTAATCTTTTGCTTTTTACATCAAACCAATCATATATAATCCATCTATTAGCCATCAATTAGTATAATCTAACCTCATTTAACATTAACTAATACTAATTCAAAAATTCATCTCTTACAATTTTTAATTAGGGTTTCCAATTTCGGAAAAACCTATCAAATGCATCAATTGATGCAATTAAACATATTACCCATTCTATTTAACATTTAAAACATATAAATTAACTATCAAACCAAGAAAATCAATTCATTACCTCAAAATGAAGATTTAGCCGAAATCTACAAGCCAACCATTCTTGAAATTCTTTGATTTTCCAAGCAAACCAATGTTGAAAATCAATAAATCAATGGTTTGATTCAAGTTTTCTTTTGATTTCTCTTTTGATTTTTCAAGAAAATTTGGTGGAGAATGGTGGGGAAATTTTTGGCCAACAATGGAAGATGAAGAAGAAAATGGCCAAAAATTTCTAAGACATGCTAATATAGTAAGTCAAAATTGGCAAATTACATTTAGGTCCTTAAACTTTTCAATAATCATACTTTTGCCGCAATTTCTTCTGTAATTTATTCTGACAATTCTGTTGAGAATTGAATTTTAAAGTGGGGATTCAAATAATTTCTTTTTATTTATATTTTATTATAAAAATAGTTTCAATACCATTCTAAAATTCAGATAGTCGGTTTTTCACTATATCCTTAAAGTTTCACTTATTTACAATTTTGCCATTACTTACTTTTTCAATATTCCTAAATATTTTTCAACTTTTTCTTTTCACCATAATTTCACACATATTTATGTGATTCTTTACCCCCTGGTTTGAATAAAAAATTCTTCAATCAACCGGACTATTATTTTCTCAGCAGTGTTATTAATACCAACATTTTTCAGGAAAGTATCACATATACATTCTAACTGTGTTTCAAAAATTATCGTTAGTCATTTCGATGTTTCCATACCAATAACTGATTATATAACTGTTCAGTCATAATTGCATTTCTTAGAGTATTACAGGTTTAGTTGAGGGATATTGAACACCGGGTAAGTCAGGACAAGACTCCATCTGTCGGTAAATAATGAGTGTGGTTAGGTCCATCTTGAACAATAAATTGATGAAGAGTAGTCATCAAAAAATATTTTGATCTGTATGTAAATTGAGTTAAGAATCTTTGTAGAATAAATTTTTATTTTGAGGTAAACTGAGTCAAGATTCTCTGCAAAATTTGTTATTGAATAATCTTTCAAGCAAATAAAAACCCATTTTAAGGATAAAGACATCATAAGAGGTGTGAAGAAAATAAAAATATACAAGAAATGAAATGAAAATAAAACATAAAAGAGAAAGATAATAGTATATCCGGGTTGTCATCGATAAGGACCGACAACCAACCTCATATTTGCATCTGATATCAAAAGGTGGACAAAGCAAGAAAAACTAGAGAAAGAGAAAAAAAAATAACTTAATTCTCTTTTGATATATATTTAATGATAATATATGGAGGAGAGCAAAAAAAAAATCAAACTAACTAAAAATTAAATCGAAATAAATTTTATTTATTTGGTTTGATTTAGTTTATTTGCAATAAGTTTTGATCTATTTAGTTTTGACACGTTTTAGGTGCACCTGAGTATTGTCATGTAAACTTCACGAACTATTTTAACTCGAGATTTTTGTCGAATGCAATGTATGTAGTGTTGTGTAGAGGGAGGAGGGCTTGCTATTTTAACACGGGAGTGATGGTGATATACTTACTGAAATGGAGACAAGGGAAATACACAGAGAAATTAGAGTATTGGATGAGGATACAGAAGAAGTATAGAGCCTATATTTGCTGGAAATGTGGGAGAGGTAAAGCATAGATGGAATCAATATGGGCTTTGTGGCGATAATCTTCAAGGGTTATGTAGAGATATGCATCATGGTCTTGCTAGTTTACTCCGTTGGAGTGGGAAGGGTAAGCCTTAGCTTAGAATTGCTTCCAAAATCCATTGGTTTCACTATGGGCTCCTTATGATATTTATCGTCATTCTTCATTGTTCTCTGATAGCTGAAAAATGAAGAAGAAGAAGAAAAAGATTGGTAGTTCTTTATTCAATTGAGACACAGGTGATGGAGTATGGACCAATAGAATCTATCGTCTCAGCAGTTGAAGGGGGAAGATTGTGTGATTAGCGGTTCTGATTTGGTGGAAAAAAGAGTGAGATTAATAAAAATGGAGTGAAGTAGGATAAGAACAAAGATTTTTTTTTTTGGTAAGAAGGGAAAGAGAAACAAAGCAAGATTACATTATGCACATTCTAGGGTAAGAGACTCCACAAATATTATAAAGAAAAAGACTTAACATTGTTCTTTAAAGTAATGGATACCAAGTGTAAGATTGGAACTTAGATGAGCTAACTAATCCACACGGTGGTTTGCTTCTCTAAAGTTGTGCCTGACAGTAATTTTTCAATTTATACTCAGCAGCTTTTTGATACTATGAATTAGAGAAGTTGTACCATTCACCATCAATTCTTTGCTCTTTAGCATATCCACAATTGATGCATTATCACATTCTATCCTTTGTTAAGTACCTTAAAGCTCTACTATTATGATTGAGCAAGCATCAAGATTTGAAGTAAAAACTCCCCGTCACTTACTAGTGTGCGATCGAAGTAACGCTCTTGCTGAGGCTAAGCCAGTATGCCCATTGAAGGACCCATCTATATTTACCTTACACTGTCCAAGTAGAACAAAGATGATATGGAAGAAGGTTAAAAGTTAATTGATGATGATTGGTTGCATGATAAATACCCAATATTGTATTATGAAAATAAAAAAAATTAATTAAGAAAATTATAGTTATTATATACACAAATATGATAATTGTAATTATTTATTATTTTAAATAATTATAAACAAATATATTATATCAAATTAATTTTTAAAAATAATTTTAATAATAATAATTTTTTTGGTGGAATAATATATTTGAAGCAATATAGTAAAATTATAGAAATAATTAGAGGATAGATCAAATGGCTATTAATATATTATTTTTTTATTTTAACAAAAAAATTTATTAGAAGTAAAAAAAAAAAAAAAAAAAAAAAAAAAGGCTGGTTGTTCTCCCCACATTTTTTTCCTTTTCCTTTTGGGTGTAAATAAGGGAGAAGACAAAAAAAAATTCTGCATCAAACAAATTCTAAAATATAAAACTCCATAACTGTTATGAACTAGATAATTAGAGATTCTTTATGGTGGATGGTTAAATAAACTCATTCTTATAAGAAAACTTAATCAGAAATGAGCTAGCCAATCTATATTATAATTCGTTTCTCCATATATATGGCTTATCTGCATTCTCCAATTTATCTGCCAAAGATTTTTGATATTTTAAATTAAGAAACTCAATCTATTCACCTCAATTTCATTATTCATTATCATCTCAACTACAATTGCATTATCATATTCTAAAATAATATCTCTGAAATCCTTTCTCTATGCAAGAGATAGGCGAATATCCACACTTTCCAAAGCTCAGCCATAATTATGATACAGTCCGTCAAATTTGCAGCAAAACCCTCCATCAAGCTCCAATATAAGACTGTAATACTTCACCCGCAATTGTCATACCAATTCTTTCATTAAAAGAGCCATTTGTGTTGATTTTACACCATCCAATCCACACCAAGCTTTTTATCCTTGCTTCTCCATTTATAGTAGGCATCAATTCTACATTTATTTTCCTTTTACTTTTATAAATAGTGGAAAGTGGAAAAAGGCACTACAAAAATACAAGTCTTATCCCCTCCAAAGATTTTTTTTTTTTTTTATTGATAATTGATTAATGTTAGTTGTAGTTTTAGGTTTGGATTCCATATCTTATTATATATTTTATTTTCTGTTTTATATTTTTTTTATATTAAATTATTTTTTTAAAAATATTTTAACAATAAATATTTTTTTTATAAATAATATAACATATAAAAAAACATAAAATAGGAAATAGAATATATAATCAGACAAAAATAATTTCCAAACTACATATTTAGTTATTTTCTCAGTTATATTAGGAGTATTTAAATAGTTTGATTTGGGATAAATAATAATTGAATTTAATTCTTTTATGTTTTTTGCTGATGTGTAGAATCTTGTTGAGCTAATGTTTTTGAAGTTCTTGGCTCATTCTTTCAACTTTATAAAAATTGATCCCATTCATTGTGCCAATTTATATTAAAAGTTAAATCTTTTATCTTCTTTTTTTAATTATGAAAAATTAAACTTATTTTCTAGAAAATAAGTTTTTAAAAATTAAAAAAATAAATTTATTATTTAATTATAAAAATTTTCTAAAAAATTAAAAATAAAATTTGTAACTTTTCTTATTTATAGCCATACTATTGAAAACTAAAAAGTCCATTTTCATATTTCACTCTAGAAACCTTGTTTAGAAAATAAATGGAAAAACGCGGAATTTCATCAGTGTTGGGTTTTGAGATTCAATAAAGAGAATGTTTGAGAATCCAATTTATTTTACAAACAAATTTGTGATTGAAATTTAAAAATTTGAATTAATTGAATTTTAATTATAAATTTTAAAACTCCATTTTGAAATAATTACTTCCAAACATCCATAAAATCATTTTTTCATTCTTACTTTTTTTTTATCTATTTTTTTTTTCGAAATTATTATTTCTTTAGACATGCATGTGCTAACAATTGTTTTATATTTCAAAGATTTTCTTCCTAATAATTATCTTTTAGTATATAAATTTTTTCATAGTTTTGAAATATTACTAAATTATTTTTATATTTTTATTTAAAATATATCTTTAAATATTTTAAAAAAATAAGTAATCATATTATAAAATTATCTATATTTTCACATCTAATAAGTAGTACTTTTTAGTAAAATAAAAGTTATTTAATTAGAAAAAACCTAATAAAATATATTGCAAAATAAAAATTAAAAAATAGAGATAGAAAATTGCAAAATAAGCATTTTTTTTAGTTTTCTGAATATTAATTTGGAAAATAAAGAGTTAGAAATTTTTTAAAAAAATATTTTCTGCTACTGAACAAGACATTTGTTTTGCTTGTCAATCTCTCCCTTTTAATTAGTTTCAATTTTGGGGTTTATAAAATTATTGATTGTGCTGTGCTAAAAGGGATTTGAACAACTCTTGAGTTCCTAGTTTCACTTAAAAAGTTTGCTACATAAAATATCACAGTATTTGTAGAGAGTTAAAATTTGCAGTAAACTTTTACAGATCAAAAGTATGAGAATAGAAAATTTAAAGATATTGATTTTCTCTTATGAAAATGATTATGTATGTCTGGTAATTCGCTTAATCCCATCAACTCCACTAAGGAAAAGGAATGAGTTCTGAAATGGAATCAATCAGTTTGGCTATTATATATATATATATGTAAGTGACACCTTTAACTTTTAAAACGCCTTATTCAATTTCTTTATTTGTTAATTTTATACATATTAAACACAAAATATCACACGTTTAGCTAAGCGTGTAGTAATATATATGTGTGGATAGAATTGATCACCATATACTGACATATCAAATTTAATTAAAATATTAAATCGATTTAATATTATACTGTAAATTTTTTAAGACTCAAAAAGAGAACTTTATTAATTTATTAGATATAATATTAGATTTTATTCTATATTCAAAGCGAAAATTGTATTGAATTGAATTATATTAAATCGAGCAGAAAATACTGAAATCTAAATGAATATTAACCTAATAATGATAATAATATTCTGCATCTACAATTTTTTAAAAATTAAAATTTTCAGTTCGGTTGGATTTTTTTATAAGAATTGATTTGGAGGGACCTGTACCCAGGCCTACTTGTGGGCGAGTAACTCCCTTATGCAAGCACACATGGCATTGAAATGGCTTAAAACTCAGTTCTTTTTCTTCTTCTTCTTCTTCTTCTTCTTCCTTCTTTAACAAATCTAATGAATTACCCAAATTTAAATTTAATTTAACACTTACATTAATTACCCAAATTTGTTGTTGTTGCTGATATGGGATTTTGTTACTGATTGGGTTTTTTAATTGTTTTAGTCCTAGGACTACTTTGGTTGTGGATTTCAATTTTGAAACAAAGATTAAAATCAAGAAATAGAACAAAAATTAGAGAGAGAAGAAGAAAATGGATTTCGATCTTCAAAATCCATTAACAAGCTTGAAAGAACACCAGTCTGATGGTATCCCAGATTTTTTTTTCCGCAGAATCTGATCACATGCCTTAAGAAACTTGTTAAAATGCCTCAAATCCTGAGACATCTATTCCTTCTTTCCTTGAGAAGCCATTTCTCTAATTTTGCAGGTAAACTTATATAAAGTTTGTTTAATTTGAATGTTTCTTTTAATTTTCTTGTTTATTGCTTGTGCTTTGTTGTAATCTTATTTTAGTCTTGTAGGCACAATTTTCTTGCAACTTTGAGCCCTTTCCTGCTTACCTTGCTGTGAAATGTGAATTACATGAATCAATTCATCAAATTCTGGTATATTTTTTAATTTTGTTTTGGAATTATAAATAAATTTCAAGATTTCATTTTTTTTTTCCTAAAGATTTGTCCATAAACATCTAGTTGAATTTCTTGTTGATTTATGGTTTTCTGCAGCAAGGAAAGCCATGTGTTCTATGAAAGGATGCATTCACGTATGTATTTCTCGTTGATTTATGGACATTGGAGTGTTGAATGCATAATAAAAAAAATTAAAAGAATGAGTAGTTAAATGTGACGTTTTGTAAGTTAAGGTTGCCACACCATATTTTTTTTTTTTTTTAAAGTACAGACGTATATTATGAATTCAGCGCAATTATTTTTTCTGTTTTGTACGGTAATAAGAAGGCCATTTCTATTTTCAAAGGCAATATGGATCATACTTTTGCAGTAATGGAATTAGGGAATAGTTGAAATCAGACAGATATTTAGAATGTTTGGGGTCACATTGGCTTAATTTGATTGGTTTTGAAGATTTTTATCAAATTAAATCAATTCTTTCTGAAATTAAATTAAATTATTATAATAAATAAATTATCGATTTGATTTAATTTAATTTAATTTAATTTGATTATTTTTAATTTATCAATTTCAAATTAAAAATTTATTTTTATAAATCATTATTATTATAAATTTTAAAAAAATACTGATAAATTATCAGTGATTAAAAAATCTCAAATATAGTTCAATATACAGTATAAAATTTATTTATTTTATTAATTAATACATCAAAAATTTATATTTTTTTTAATAATTAAATTATTTTTTATTTATCTTTAGTTAATTTTTATGAATGGTATTTTTTTTTAATTTTAAATTAATGTTAAGTTTAAAAAAAATATATGGTATATATAAAATAAAAATAAATATAATTAATTATAATAATAATAAAAAATAATATATATATAATTTCGATTCGTTTTAATTCAATTAGAAATTGAAAAATAATTCAAACTGCAAATCAAATTGAATTTTAAATTTGCTATATTTTTTAAGTTGAAATCAAACTAAATAGTTATGAGATCATCGATTTTAATTAGTTTAATCAGTTTGTTTCAATTTAATTGATTCGCTTTCACTCCTAATCTTCAATATTTTTTACGGAAGAGTATTATTATATAGATAATGAGTATTATAATTAATTTTTAAATATAAAAAGTGTACTTTTTAAAAATATCCATAAACTCTTTAATTAAATAGGTAAAAGAATTATTTATAATTTTAGTGATTTATTAAAATTCATAAATATTTAAATTTGATTTAATTGGACCTTTTATATTTCTGTAATTCATTTAAACTCATAAACTAAAAAAAAAAAAAGGAGAAATTAGAGAAGCGGAAAATTATTATTATATCTAAAAAAAATTAGAGTTAAATTTATTTTTCAATGTCCAATAAGTGAGAAAAACTATTATATGTATTGAAGAAGCGGAAAATTAATCACTTAATTCAATGAAAAATATGGATTAATTATGATTTATCCATTGAATGATCCAATACATTAACTTCTCTCTGACCTTTTAAAAATACATTAACTCCTGATGAATGCCATAATATACTACTAAATTTTTTCATTCAATTTTACTATTAGTCAACCCTAAAATGGTCAATAAAAATAATAAAATGATAGAAATGTCATTGACTTTTATTTTTAATTAATTACATTATATTTTTTACTTTAATTTTTTTTAAAGTTGAAAAATGTATTCTTATATTTTTTGACAATTTTAAAAATAAAATAAATAAAAATATTTTTTATTTTATTTTTAAAAAATAAAAATTTGATCATTTTACAAGTAGAAAATAATAATTAATCCAAAAAATATTATAGATACTGCATATTAAAAATAATTTTTTTTAAAAAATTATAATTACAAAATGTGAATAAAATTCAGTTAAAAAATAGAATAAAATTATATATATATATATATTCATTTTCCTTTAATAATTATATATATATTTTAATTTTTTTATACTTGATATATGTTATAAAATTTGTTAATATTTATATATATTTGTTCAGTGACATTTTTCAATAACTATATAGGAGATCAAATTCAATTTGAATATCTTAATAATCAGTCAAAAATGATCTTTTATTTAAATTATAAACCTTGTTTTAAGGTCATATTAAAAAAGAAAAAGAAAAATATCAAATGAATAATAAATGCAATTATACAAAATCAATTTTATTTTCCAAAAGATATTTAAGCAAAGTTACACAATGTTATCTACCCAAGCCAATTGGGCATATAAATTTTCTACCTAAACAATTGACTATTTAATTACATTTTCATTTAACATATTTAAAAAAGTAAGAATGAAAAATAAAAATCAAACCACAAATATTCAATAAAATATTAAAATAAAACTGTAACAATTATACAAAATTAATTGAAAACTATCAAATGTACAATTAAATAAAAGAAATATTACATAGAAGTTTTTTATTTTTTTTTCAATTTTATAACTGTTTTTTTTTATTGTTTTTTTATATGTGTATCTTTAGTATATGCCATATTTTTTAAAAAATATTTTTAGATATATAATATTTTTGAAAAAATATTTTAGGTATGAAGTGTTTTTGAAAAAAAAAAATTTTAATAGTAAAAATAAAATATTTTTTATTTTTATCGATATTTTTGAAAAAATCCTTTAAATAAAGAGGCCCTAAAATATTAAGCTGCACTGCCCAACAAATACAATGAAAATCCAACCCAAACCTAAACTATTTACAGAGTAACTAATTGTAAGGGCAATTTAGTCTTTGAACAAAGAAATTTGCCACCTTTTGGGCCCATAAGGCCCATATGCTTTTCAGTTTGTGACGAGTAAATCACTGCTAGCCAGCTGTCCAAGTTCCTAAATAAAGAAAAAGACAAAAAAGACAAATTAGCCTTCACGAAGTGGAAATCAAACCGCGATTATAAGGGGCAGAGACTGGTCTTTTATCCAAAGGACAAATTTTCTCATTGAAAAAAAAAAAAAATTACTCTATATAATTAAATGCTCCGGCAGTCGAAAAACAGTGATGGAGTTTTTTTCAGACACTGACAAATAAAAAAAAAAAAAAAAAGAAACAAAAGTTCTAACCCCAATTTGGACTCTATCTCCCAAAAATCTAAGCAAACAATTAGCTCCTTTTCATTTGCACACATTGCAATCCATGAATATGCAAATAAGAAAAGGTTTAATTATTATTTTTTATTGTAAAATAATTTAATATATTAATTTTTTTTTAAATATATTAACTCTCCTAATAAATATTCTGTTATATTAGTACCAATTTTATTTAATTTTATTGTTAATAAATCTTAAAATAATAAAAAAATAAAAATATTCTCATCCTTTATTTTTAATTAATTATATCTTATTTTTGTTTTAAAAAATATTTTATTAGGATTAAAAAATTTATTTTTATATTTTTTATAAATTTAAAAATAAAAAATAATTTTTTTTTATTTTTTATTTTAAAAAAATAATTTAAGAAGAAATTAAATTATTTCTTCTTAAATTTTTAATACAAATAAAAAATTTATTTTCATATATTTGACAAATTTAAAAATAAAAAATAAAAATATTTTTTAAAAAATATTTTTTATTTTCAAAAAATAAAATAAAAAATTTTAAAACATATTTTTATTTATTTTATTTTTAAAATTGTCAAAAAATAAAATATATTTTTTAATCCTGAAAAAAAAAATTTTAAGTAAAAATATGATATAATTAATTAAAAATAAAAAATAAAAATATTTTTATTTTTTTCTGTTATTGTTGATCATTTTAAGATTGATTAACAATAAAATTAAACGAAATAGTCTAATAATATATTTTGATATTCATTAGGGAGAGTTAGTATATTTTTAAAAGATTATGAAGAGTTAATGTATTTAATTATTTTATAAGGAGAAAATTATAATTAACTTACAAAAAAATCTATTAAAAATTAACACTAAAATTATTGTTTTCAGAATGGACTAATTTAATTAAAAAACGATCTCATGTTAAATTTGGTTTGATCTTTCTATCCGATCATATGAAAATCAGCTTCAATTAAATTGAATCATTAACCAGTTGACCCGATTGATTTAGAACCGATGCAACTGAATATAGCTTTTAATTAAAAAAATATTATTTTTTATTGGGATTTGAACTCAAACCTGTGGAAGCAAGTGTTAGTATTCAAACCATTTAAATCAAACATAAATTATTATTAATTTTATGACAAATATATATATATATATATAAAATAAATTTGATAATATTTAATATATGTATATAACTTTCATCCATAAAAAAAAATATTTTTTAACTTCAAATAAATTATATTATAAAATTAATTTTAATAACCACTTTTCAACTTAAATTAACAATAAAATTTAAATAAATTATAAAATAAATTTAAACTCTTTACTTTAGCACTAAAAATTAAATTTCTCTCATTTTTATTTACACAAAAAATTTATTACTTTTAAAATTCTTATTATCTATTTATTATATTATTATTTTAAATTTTAAAATTATTTGTTAAAAAAATTTATTGTATTCAATATTATTCTATTAAATTTCTTATAAAATTTATATTTTGATATTATATAATATTATTTTAATTATTTTTTATTAATTACGTTTCAACTCGATTAAATTTTTAATTCTTTACCTTTTGTCTCTATCAATTTGATGATCGAATTAGATATGAAAATATTGATCAAAATCAACAAAATATATATTAAAAATAATTAAATTAAATAAATCGAGGGATGATAGATATGAAAGTGATGTTCAAAATCACTTTCAATTATCTTGAAGTCAGAAATTTTTCGAGAAAAATTCTCAATATAAAAATATAAAATTTTATTTTTTCGGACTACATGAATTTTGATGCATCAAGTATGTTGTCACGAAGAAACTTGAATTCTAATTTAAAGTCCACGATTTCTCCCAATAACTTTTTCCAATTCCAACTACATTAACTTTGACCCCATCAAGCGGATACATGCACATTTGAAAATTAAAATTCTAATGTTCAAGTTTACCCAACATCAAAACCTTCTTTTTCTTTCCTTTCTTAATTAATATTTTCTTCTCATTCATCATATATATTTTCTTTGTATTTAAATTATTTTTTAGTCATATTCAGGAATTGAATATGAAATTCTAAGGTAATTTTGTTTAATCATATTCAACATTTGAACATAATTAATAAGAATATATTTAATTTAAAGGTAATATACCTGCAAATAATAATTTATTAAAAAAGAAAACAAAGACCACAACCTACGTCACACTACAAATTATTGGTGGCTCCTGGCTTCTTTGACATGTTTTTTCTTGCTTTTGTTGAGAGGTTGTTTAGACCCTCTTTTAGAAAGGTCAGTGAATCCAAGGTTTAATTTTTTTTTTTTGGGGTTCTTGATTCTTCTGTTACATGTGGTTTTGGTGGTGACAGGATGACTTTGTTTTGGGGAAGAACTTGGGTGAGGGAGCCTTTGGAGTTGTTTATAGAGTTTCATTGGCTAAGAAGCCTTCTTCCAAGGTACCAAATGTTTGATGAAAATCCTCAGCTATAATCTAATCAGTAATCACTATTGGATTCCTTTCTGTTTCACTTTCTTCCAATTTCCTTATCAGTTGTCAGCAACGTATACTTGCATGAATTGGTTGTGTTTATGATAATAGACCATGGAATTAATTGCATCTTCTTGTTTCATAAAGAATAATATGTCCATGCATCATCTTGAAATAAGCAAACACTAAGTGTCATTGCGTTCCCGAATTTTACCATTGGCTCTCAATCTTCAATTTTCCTTTTTGATATGATAAATTCATATCTTCAAATGCTTTATGAACATCAATTTCCTTGAGATGACTAAAGATCCCAATTCACTGTTATTAACTGCAACTTTATTGGTTGCGGTGCCTAATAAGATGGCATATAATAAAAGAACTGCTCATTTCATTTTCTTTTTTGGGGTTTTTCATGAGAAGAAACTTTATGAGTGGTGGATATGCATGTCAGTTTCATTGTATAAGTATACCTTGAGTTAATAAAATATGATTTCTTGATTTTTGGGTATGTTCTTTTCTATTTTCTAGAAGGAAGGTGACTTGGTCTTCAAAAAGGCTACAGAATACGGAGCAGTGGAAATTTGGATGAACGAGTGTGTTCGCAGAGCTTGTGCAAGCAACTGTGCAGATTTTGTGTATGGATTTCTTGAGGTGTTGATCTATTATGACTACTACTACCATATAAATTAAGGGTATAATTATCTCGAGAGGTTAAGAAATTTACTTTGATAGCTCATACCATTTCACATTTTGATTTTTACCCCGTGACTTAAATTTATATCATGAAACTTCTTTCAGAGTAAATCAAAGAATGGAGGTGAATATTGGCTCATATGGCGTTTTGAAGGAGAGGCCACACTTTCTGACTTGATGCTGAGTAAAGAGTTACCCTACAATGTGTTAGGGTTTTTAGGTCAAGCAATATATGCGATTGCTTGAAGCATTACACCCTAGGTATCTAGTTTAGAATACCTAACATGCTGCCTCCAGCTAGCATATATATAGGTTTACACTAGGGTTAAACCAGTTAATGGACTTTTGCCCATTAGGCCCACTACAAAGGTCCTTTACCTATTAGGATTTATATTAGAACATATATTAGGGTTATTTAATATACCCAACAATCTCCTCCTATGTTCTACATATAATTCTTTTCAATAGGTAGATAATATAATATTCAAAATAAAATATTGAATCATTATATCACAAAAAGATTCATTACTAAAAAATATGAATTCTTTAAGCACACTATCAATTTTAGAAATAAACTAAATTGATGCAAATAAATTAGATATATAAATAATAAATATTCCAACATAGAGTTTTAGAAATTTAACTAAACTCAATCAAACATGGGCATTTTCACTTGT